>CABFKO010021661.1:10598-34181 GCA_901766855.1 Panagrolaimus sp. ES5
GACACATCAAAATTTTCGTATTCCAAGCATCACTGGTAAAGGCAAAAAAACATTTTTTTGTTGAAATTGATTAAAAGCATTGAAAAAAATATTATTAATTTAATTTCCAGTAATCTTTTAAGTGAAGCAAATTTTATTTTGAAAATTTATTACTTTTTATTAGCTTTTTTCGTGGGTACTGTACTATTTTTTTTAAATATCAAAAAACAAATTTTAAATGAATCAAATTTTAAGTTTAAAAAATTCGAAGTATTTTTGAACTATAAAAGGCATAATAAAACATTTGTGACGTTTTAGTTTAATAAAAGCGAACCTTTTTGAAGTTTGTTTGCCGATAATTTGTTTGATCCAATTATGTTAAAATTCAAATTTGCAAAAAACTAAGTACTAGAAACAATCAATTTCAACAAAAAAACCACATTATTTGTAAAATTATTATTTTAATTTATTTTAGTAAGTTATGACCCCGAAGAAAAGCAAACAATAGATGACAATGACTTTGCGGGTGCAATTGCAACTTTTAAACAATTTACCGTACCACATCCATATTTTTTTTATGTTGATTTTGCATGTAATATTTTTTTTACCATAGAACTTCTCGTTCGAACAATTTTTGCGCCATCTTTAAGAAAATTCTTTCGTTCACCTTTAACCCTTATTGACCTTATTGCTACCGGTGCCTTTTATCTTGATTGGATAACGTCGGATCTTGTTGTTCATAGCGGTAAGTTTAAACTTTGTAAAATAGTAAAAGCAATATTTTTGGTTTGATTACAGTTTTTTTAGCTCAAGCTGATACTATTGATTTCTTATCAATTGTTTGTATTTTAAGGTTATTTAAATTAACAAAACATTTTGCTGGCTTAAAAATTATTATACAAACTTTTAAAGTGAGGAATTCAAAAATTTCTTATAGTTATTTATGAATTTAAACGGATATTTTAGAATTCTGCTGAAGAGCTTTTATTACTTGTTTTCTTTGTTGCACTTGCAATTGTGACATTTGCGGCTTTAGTATATTATGCCGAAAGAATTGAAAATAATCCAAATAATCAATTTACATCAATTCCAGCAGGATTATGGTGGTCATTAATTACAATTTGTACTGTTGGTAGGTATTACAAAATGTACTAGAAGCAAAATAATTATTGTCAAAATTTAGGATTTGGCGATATGGTGCCAAAAACATATCCAGGAATGTTAGTTGGTTCATTATGTGCATTAATGGGTGTCTTAACAATTGCCTTGCCTGTTCCAGTTATCGTTGCAAATTTTTCTAATTTATATTCCCATACACAAGCAAGAGCAAAGCTCCCTAAAAAACGTCGACGGGTTCTTCAAGTTTGTTAAAGTTTTGAATCATTTTAACAAAATAAAAAAATGATATAATTTAAGGCTCATGAAGTCAAAGTTCCTTCCGTTCTAAAACATTCAAAATATCGGGGAAAATCTGATTCAATGATTCCAACAGATGATGAAAATAATGAAACAAAAATTACTCCTGCTACAAGATTAGTGCAACCACAACCTCATAAAATTAGTAGCGCATCATCACATATTGCAGCATTCTTTCATATGGGTATACATCGACGTGAACCTCCTTCGCCAATATTATCGTCATCACATAATCTTGGAGTTAATGGTACAACTGCTGGAACAACGCTAAGTGCGACAACCACAACAACAACCAATGCACCATCAAGTTCATTAACAGCCACTTCAACATTAGCAGCAACATCATCTCCAACTACTTCAAATATGATGAGCTATATAAACGTTAAAACATAAATGTTCTTGTGATAATGTATTGTTGTAATATATGGATTTTTAAATTATTGCTTTTTGTCTTGTATCTTGTTGTTGTTATATGTTTTTTTATCTCATTTTTTATTTAACGGGTATATTTTATTCTTTGCTTCATCAGCTTTTTAACTTCCATTTTTTATCATTAATTTTTTTTACTTTTTTCGCTTTCGTGAGCTTATAAAATAAAAAAAATATATTACCATATAAAATGATAATAGAGCGGAGGAAAAAGTATATTATTAAAGTTTTTGCGAAACGACAAAATGCAAAAGCATTTGTAAAAATTAATAATTTTTTGTAGGCTTTATCAGCACTTTCAATCCTCTTTGTATTGATATCAATTTTATGTTTTTGTCTTAAAACACATCCATATTTTCGCGTACCGGATATATCAATTTTTACTGATTTATCAGGTCATAATGTATCCCTTCAACCTCAAAATTTGCATGTTGTTAAAAATTCAACAAGGTTTATTTCTTTCATTATCATGATTACTGTAATATTTTTAACATATCAATTTTAGAGCACATCCACATTTCTTTTACGTTGAACTTGTGTGCAATTTATGGTTTTCATTTGAACTAATTGTTAAATTTTTATTTGCTCCAAATCGTATGCAATTTATTAAACAGCCATTAGCGGTTATTGACTTTATGGCTACCGTATCCTTTTATCTTGATTGGATAATTGAAACAGTTTTTGATGGAAATAATCGAGATACGTTTGAATTTTTTTCAATTGTTCGAATTTTGAGGTTATTTAAACTTACTCAACATTCCCTTGGCTTGAAAATTCTTATTCAAACCTTTAAAGCTTCAATGAGGGTAAAAATGCCGGGTTAGTCATATCGGTGATGATATTTGTTCAATTTTTTTAGGAACTTTTATTACTTGTATTTTTTGTACTTCTTGGTATTATAATGTTTGCTTCATTAGTTTATTACGCAGAACGTATCGGTCATAATCCACATAATCAATTTGAATCAATTCCAATAGGTTTATGGTAACGTTACTACTAAAACAAACAAAATTTTTATTAATAATTTAAAAAAATTTTAGGTGGTCTTTAATTACAATTACCACCATTGGATTTGGAGATATGGAAAGTTTAATCATATTCAAATTTATAAAAAAATAATTCCTTTTCAGATTCCTCAAACTCATCTAGGAATGATTGTTGGAGCATTTTGTGCATTAATGGGTGTTTTAACCATTGCATTACCTGTTCCAGTAATTGTCTCAAATTTTGCAATGTTTTATTCACATGCCAAAGCTCGAGCAAAACTTCCACGGCAAAAGCGTCGAATTTTGCAGCCACATGAAATTAAACCCATTGTTGGTCGATCTACAACGGCAACCCTTTTAAGTACAATCACAAATCGGCAACCATCAATGCCATTTGCCAATTCCTCAACGGCAACCAATGTCACCACATCACCAAGAAATTCAACAATAAATCAACTCGCTACTGCCCCATCTCTTTTTGTTGTTTCGCCAAAAAATGATAACAACAAAATGACAAGTCGACAAAATAGTCAGTCAAGTCTTCATGGAACACATATTCATAAATCAGCAAAATGCACAAAAATGTTATAATTTTTTTTATTTGTGTTAAAAATTAATTTTCTAAATTTTATATATTTAATTTATCAAAAAATTGAATTTCCAAATCTTCATAAAATCACAGAATTTGTGAAAAGAAATTTAAGAATTCACGAAAATTTAACCCATTAAAAAATTTTTTAATGGCACTGTCATTGTCAAGGACTATACAGAAACTATAACTTATCTCTCTAAAATAAAACTAAGATAATAACAAACAAATATCAAAAAATTTCTTCAAAAATGTTTTTAACAATATCATAAAATAAAACATTTTTCGTTAACAACGCTCATTGACATTTCCAAGGATACGAAAATTTCATAATAAAAGAATTCCAGAATATTAATGAGAAGCTTTTAAAAAAGGCAAAAAAAAGAAAAAGATAGTAAGAAGAAGTGAAAACATCGTAAAATAAAAAATGTTGTTCGTTTGGCTTTGCATATTTATTTTCTTACCGTATACAACAAGTAAGTTTTAATCAAAATATTTATTAAATAAAGTTTTATGATTAAAGGTTTAAAATGTCATTATTGCTCTGGTTATGATTACATTCCTGCCAATGTTCAAGTACATCTTAATATGTTTAATATTTCACTTGATGACATCGATACAACCAAACTTAGTGGAAATTGCAAATCACGAGATGATAATTGCTCAAATGCAACATGGTGTGGAAAAAAGACAGGTTTAAAAATTGTTGAGCTTTCAACTATTACGAATAAATCTTTAGCTGAATATAACATTCATTTTAATGGTGTAAAATATACTTATCATACATTTTACAAAACTTGTGTAAATAATGATACAAAAAATGAAGTTGAAAGTGGTAAATGTTATAATGCAAGCTCCGGTGGTGCACCAACAACTTTTGAAGGTGGAATAACACGATCATTAAATTGGTGCTACTGTAATGATAAAGATTACTGTAACAGCTCAATGACAAATTTTGTTAATTTTTCACTTTTTATCATGTCTCTTTTTATATTTAATTGAAGGAACTATATTTATTCCTAATATAATAAAAAATCAACAACAAAATGAAATAAATTATTCACTAAATCCTACAAGTTTTTTAATTTCATACAAATTTTTTTGTGCAACATTTCGAGCTTTTTCTGATCCCTTATTTAAAATTTCCCAAACATACGCTTCATCATTGCAAAGTTCATTGAAACGATTTCTGATAGGAGCAAGAGTTTCTTCGGCAATTTCATAAAGATGTTTTTTAAATCCCAATGTATCCAAATCTTTGCAATTTTTTACGACATCTTCAGGTGAAAGATTTGTAAAAGCAGAATAAATTGAAACCTAAAAACACTTTTTTTTAATCTCAGTTTATGCTTAATATATAAATCAAACCAAATTTGATACTCCAGGTCTATTTTCCCAATCATAACTTATTGTTGAAGTTGTATCAGTTAAGCCACGTTTAATTTTTGATAATAAAATATCAGATTCATCAGATAAATCAATTCTTGAGAATTCACTGGAATCAGATTTACTCATTTTTTGTAAAGGATCTTTTAAACTTCTAATTCTTGGAGCTGATGATTTTACCTAAAATATTTTTAAAAAATTGATCAGAAAAAACTGAAAGGCAAAACTAACCATTTGTGGTATAGGAAAATATTCAGTTTTATACTCAAAATTAAATCTTTCAGCAATATCAGAGAGTAGATTCATATGTTGACTTTGATCTTCTCCAACAGGAACATGTGTACCTTTATAAAGCAGTACATCTGCAGATTGAAGTACAGGATATGAAACTAATCCAAGAGGTACTTGACCTTTTGTATACCTAAAATTACACAAGAAATAAATATGTAAATGAGAAAAATAAATTTACTTTTTTGATTTATCCTTGTATTGCGGAAGTCTTTGTAATTGAGTAATAGTTTGCAGTGATCCCAAAATCCAAGAAAGTTGACAATGTTCAGGAATTTGACTTTGTTGAAATAAGACAGTTTTATCAGGATCAACACCACAAGCAAGAAGACTAGCAGTCATTCGAACAATATTGTTTTTTAACTAAAAAATGAGCGAATGTTTATTCAAAAAAAAAGAAAATATAAAAGCATACTGTACTTGGTGGTGGTAAACCAGTTGTAATTGCATGTAAATCTACAACAGCTAAGAACTTCGATGCATCATTAGTACCCTAAAACAAAAATTTAATGAATGAAAAAAATAAAATGGGGCTTACATTTTGAAGATGAACCCAAGTTTTAATAAATCCAAAATAATTTCCTAGATGAGCTACACCCGTTGGTTGAATACCCGAAACATAAACATTATTATGACGAGTTGAAGATTCTCGAAAAGGTTGAAATTTTGTGTTTTTAAAGGTTCTTAAAAGCATCTAAAAACGAAATAAGAAATAATAAAACATGGAAGAAAGCTGAGATGATACATGAAAATAGTGATAAAAACACAATAATTTGTTCAAAAAAAAGAAGGAAAAAAGATAAATATTTTTATTTCCACAAATTTCACAGTACATTTATTTATACATCAAAAAAAATTATAAATTCATTAAAGGAACAACACGATTATTTTCAAATTGAAAGCGACAAGTTGGACATTGTAAAACACCAATGCTTTCACAGCTTTTTTTGGTTCTTTCAATACAATTCCAACAAAATTGATGTCCACATGGTGTACTGACAGGTGGAGCTTTATCAAAGCATAGCGAACATTCAAATCTATATGATTGCTGTTGGCTATCAAATTCAACACTTTCTTTTTCATTATCATCTGCAGCTTCAGCAAACCGTTCAGCTTTACGTTTTATTACAATTAATAAACGAATAAGTGAAGCAATACCCATAATTTTATATAACTTTTGAGACTATAACTTGTATGATAAATTTAAGTTTAAATATAAAATTAATATACTTGTAGATTGGCTTGGGGTCGAATACTACGATATTTAATATCAGCAACTGCTTTTGAAACGTCATAATAAGGGGTTGAGAAAATATAAAATATGGCAATGTTAAAAGTTTTAATAAATGAAATAAATGCAGTACTATAAATTTAAACATGGCTATTAATTTAAAAAAAAAGGAAATATACCCAAGTAATGGTAATTCTTGAGTAAGTTTGTAAAGGCCTGGATGCAAATGATTCTCTTTATATAATTTATCACCGTAAGAAGCTAATAAATCAAAAAGCTTAGTAATTAAAACAGGATGCATCGTTTCTACTGCGGCACTCAAAAACCTTTGAAAATCTGATGCAATATAACGTGGATTGGATCCTTGCATTTGAACTAATCCTAAATATTCTTCACCAATAGTTTGGACACCGCTTACTGTAGTTGCAGAATAATAAAAAGCTCTTGCAATTGTTGATATCCATTGTTGGGAAACAAATCTACGATGGGATCGTAGTAAAAAATGGACAAGCGTTGACAAACTGCTTTCAATCTCATTCAAATGTTCTTCATCTCTCAATGTTGAACGAACAACTTCACTAGATTCAGCGGTGTATAAATTCATGTTTTGCAAAAGAAATTTCTGCAGAAGTTTTAATTAATTTCGCATTTATTTTTTTAATATAACCCAAGATAATCTATGGAAATCCGTTCAGATTAAACAACACAAATAAAGACAACGTTTATCCGAAAACCTATATACTTCTAAACACAAGACATCAAAAAAATAAAATCTAATTAGATGTTTGCGCTCTTTACTGCGATTTAGCGAGTTCCTCAGCCTTCTTGTAGACATCATCAATAGCACCTTGCATATAGAAAGCGACTTCAGGGATGTGATCAAGTTCACCTAAAAAATTACAATAAATTAAAACGTTATTGACAAAGTGAAATTTATAACATACCACGAAGGACGGATTCAAAACCATCAATAGTTTGTTCAAGAGAAACGAATTTGCCTTGATGACCAGTGAAGACTTCAGCTACTTGGAAAGGTTGAGATAAGAAACGTTGAATCTTACGAGCACGAGATACAGTAAGCTTATCATCTTCAGACAATTCATCCATACCCAAGATAGCAATAATATCTTGAAGTGATTTATAATCTTGAAGAATCTTTTGAACACCACGAGCAACATCATAATGGCGTTGACCAACAATATTGGGATCCATAATACGAGAAGTAGAATCAAGGGGATCGACAGCAGGATAGATAGCCAATTCAGCAATACCACGTGACAAGACAGTGGTAGCATCCAAATGAGCAAATGTGGTGGCAGGAGCAGGATCAGTCAAATCATCAGCAGGGACATAAATAGCTTGGACAGAAGTGATAGATCCTTTCTTTGTTGTTGTAATACGTTCTTGCATACCACCCATGTCGGTGGCGAGAGTTGGCTGATAACCGACAGCAGATGGAATACGACCAAGAAGAGCAGATACTTCAGAACCAGCTTGAGTGAAACGGAAGATATTGTCAATGAAAAGAAGCACATCTTGACCTTCTTGATCACGGAAATATTCAGCAACTGAAAGCCCAGTAAGACATACACGAGCACGAGCTCCTGGAGGTTCATTCATTTGACCATAGACAAGAGATACTTTGGAATTTTTGCCTTTGAGATCAATGACACCACCTTCAATCATTTCATGATACAAATCATTTCCTTCACGAGTACGTTCACCAACACCAGCAAAGACTGAGAAACCACCATGAGCTTTAGCTACATTATTAATAAGTTCCATAATAAGTACAGTTTTGCCTACACCAGCACCACCAAAAAGTCCTAAAAAATAATAAAAATTTCAATATGAAACCTCTTTACAATCAACTCACCAATTTTACCACCCTTGGAATAGGGAGCAAGCAAATCGACGACCTTGATACCAGTTACAAGAATTTCTTGTTCAACACTCATATCAACGAATTCAGGAGCTTCAGCGTGAATGGGAGCATATGCTTTAGTATTAATGGGGCCACGTTCATCGATTGGATCACCAATAACATTCATAATACGGCCAAGAGTTTCAGGGCCAACTGGGATTGTAATTGGATTTCCAGTATCAACAACATCTTGACCACGAACAAGACCTTCAGTACCATCCATAGCAATGCAACGAACTACATTGTCACCAAGATGTTGAGAAACTTCCAAGATAAGTTTTGGTGTACGTCCAGTTACTTGAAGAGCGTTAAGAATTGGAGGAAGAGCTTCATCAAATTGAACATCAACAACGGCACCGATAACAGCGGTGATGCGACCTTTTGAACCAGAAGCAGCAGTAGCTTTTGGGGAAGCTTGTTTAGCTTCAGCTTGAGCAGCAGCGAGAGTCACAGCTGAAGTGTGAACAGAGCTTTTTTGAGTGGAATATTCACGGGCTGAAAGATAAAAGATCAATTTCAACAAACATAATATTATAAGAAAAATGTTGGGTAAAATTTAATAATTTATTAGTTCAAATTACTAACAAAAGAAAAGATATATATTACCACATTATGTGCGCTACTTTTTGACATAGAAAAACATCAGCTTTAACTATGCTTCGAAATAGCAAAAAAAAAGAACATATAAAAAATACTTACCAGAAACTCCGCTAGCAAGGCATTTTGCAGGTTGAACACGCAAAAATCTAATAGCGGTCTTGGACCCAAAATGAGCTAATGAACGGCTTGCCATCCTAAAATATAAAAAGTTATTAATATTATTAGCATTTATAAGCAACTGTTAAACAATATCAATGTCACGTAAAAATTTTATGATAAAATTTAATGTATGTTTGCACAAATAAATGCCAAAAGTAGTCGATAGCTAACAGAAAATGTGCCAAGTAAAAACTTTGGAAGGAACGTCAAAATAAAAAAGATAATCACGTAAAAAAAACAAAAAATCATTGAGAAAAGTTGCCGATTGTGTGCGGACAAGAAAAGTCGTTTTTACCATATTCTAAATTCACTCATCTTTGTCCACAATTCTCGAACGGAATGGAACGCGGGAATTCAAATTTTTTGCCCGCTTTTCAACTGCTGTCGTTTAACAAATGAATGAGAGAAAAAAGTACACAACAATTTTTTTCGGAGAAAAGCTTAAAAGTTGTTACTTGTGTAAAGAAAGCTCAAAGGTGTGTTTTCAGTTATGCTTTATTTTTTTAAAACAATTTTTGTACTTTGTTAGTAACATTTTGAAGATGTTATAGAAAGTGAAGTTACAGTTGATGATAAGCTTTCTAATGAGGAAAACCGATTTGTTGATAATGTTGGTAATCCAAGTCGTTGTAATCTTTTCCAATATGCTTTTGTGTTAATGCCTTCCCAGTTTTCGTTTTCTAATTTATCAAAATATCTAAAAAATGTCTTGTTCTATACATCTTCTATTGTTTTGAAAAACCTTCTCATCAGTCTTCCAAGAACTCTTGATTCAAGTGGTTGTAATGCTGAATTAAGCCAAGCAATGTGTAAATTTATCATAACTTGTGCAGAATTTTCGGCGCCAACTACACATACATCAATACCAGGAAAATTTAAACTATAATGAAGCGCCAATTTTTCGATACTAATATGTTTTTCCTAAACTTTAAATTAGTAAAAATATTGTACAATATTTTTTTACCTGACAGTATTTTACTGCTTCTCTAGTTACTTCTACAACTCTTGCACTAGCTGGATGCCATAATGATGGTCCCTTTTCTGTTAGTAAACCTTGTGAAAATGGTGCAGCATTTAAAACAGCCATATTTCGAGCCTGATAAACAAATGTAATTGTATTATTTATATTAATTTTAACATACTTTAAAAAATGGGATATGTTCACCTAAGGAGTTATCATTTAAAGAAGCCCTTGAATAACTCATAAAAACATCTATTTTTACTGTTGATTGTTTAATTACTTCACTAAAATATCAAATTTTTAATTTTTTCTTTTTCTTTTTTCTTACATAATTTTTTGGGTGCAATATCCTGTAATTCCAATATATCGAATTTTTCCACTTTGTTGTGCAAGTTGTAAAGCTGGTAAAGTTTCATAAATAATTATACTTTGATTAGGTTCAAAATCATTATCATGAATCTGCAATTTTTTGTCCATGTAATTTTTGGATATTATTTCAAATTTTACCTGAAGAAAACAAATATCCAAATATGTTAGCTTTAATCGTCTTAAACTTTTCGTTAAACTATCTAATATTTTATCTGCACGAAAATCATATGGTCGAGCATAATCACATTCATATTTTCCAACTTTTGTACTAATGTAATAAGTCTTTCTTGGAATTCGTCGAAGAATCTGTAACAGTCTTTTGAACTATATAAAAAATGATATGCTTTACTTACCTTTCCTAAAATCTCTTCTGATCGTCTTTGCCCATACCAATATCCGGTATCGATAAAATTTATGCCATTTTTTATTGCAGTTAAAACAATGTTTATGGGTAGCTCATTTAGATTTCCATAAAGCCCTCCCAGTGCTCCACAACCTATGCAAAACATTTACCTTTTTTTCTGATAATTTTATACTTACCAAGAGCAATATTTGATACAATCAATTTTGTTTTTCCCAATTGCTTGTATTTCATTTTTTTAACTGAAGCTATGTCATGAATGTTTGGGTCAAAAGTAGGAGGATATTGGTCATTCTGTCTTTTTTTTATCGATTATATTTTTTTTCTATTTTCTTTTAAAAAAATAACTCACCTTTTCATTTGAGTCAGGAACGTGATGCACTATCTTTGTTGGTTGGACTTCAACAGAAATACCTCTAACGCGACTTAAAGTATGCGATTGCATCCTTATTTAACTGTTCTTTTGTTTTTAAAAAATGCCAGTTGTTGCTTTTTTTTAAACTTTTGATATAAATAGTTATGGGCATTTTTATTTAGCGTTTTTTTGTCAATGTACAAATTCCATGCATATTTAATAGTATAACTACATTTGCGTTTGTAGGAAAGCTTCCAGGCCTCAGAACTTTAAAAAAATGGAACAACGCATATTAAGAAGAAATGATCCAGGCTGTAAAAAAGCTGTAAAATTTTGATTAATTGCTTTTTTAAATGCAAAAATAAAATATTTCTAGGATTGGTATAATTGGGAAGCACAAAAAATTGATGATTTAAAAAGTTTACTTTTTATTCAAGAATGGATTCAACAAACAATAAGAGAAAATTATAAAGATGTTGATGGAATACTTAAATGTCCACAAGGTGTTGAAGAAGGAGTTTGGAAATATGAGCATCTTAGAATTTTTTGTATGGAATTAAATCGACTAACCGTAGGCTTGCAAGAAGAATGTAATCCAACATGCTGCCCCCAAATGACAGCAACAGAACAATGGATCTTTCTTTGTGCTGCACACAAAAATCCAAAAGAAGTAAGTTACAGTAATCAAAAAAATTGAGAAATTTTTTTATACAGAAAAACCATTTAAATATGCATACATCTGTAATAACTATATTATTATTTTTCAGTGCCCTGCAATTGATTACACTCGACATACCCTTGACAGTGCTGCAACACTTTTAAATAGTTACAGATATTTTCCAAGTCGTGTTCGAATTAAAGAATCTTCCATTGCAAAAATTGGTTCAATTTGTCGTCGAGTTTATCGTATTTTCTCACATGCATATTTTCATCATCGAAAACTTTTTGATACTTTTGAAGTTTGTTAATTCAATATTTTTTGAATTATGCTTTCAAACTCAATTCTTTAGGAAAATACATACCTTTGTCGAAGATTTACAATGTTTGTTATAAAATATAGTTTGATGGCTCCAGAACATTTAATCGTTCCAATTTTAAATGAACCTTCAACAGTTTCAACACCACCTGAAAATATCGTAGATAAAGATGATGTATAATTAATTATTTTTTTGTGATATAAGAAAATCTCTTTTTTATTTGTTCTCTCTTTTTTTTATCTCTCGTTGATTGTGCGTGGTATTTTAAATTCCTATTTATATATTGAAATTATGATTACTTTATTTTTTTTTATTGATGCAATTGTGGAGTAATGAATCTGATATATGCTTTAACATTTTACAGTATTTAAGGAACAAAAATGAAAAATAGGCGTAATGAAACAGGAATTCAATGGTTTCAAAGGCTTGATCCTAAAAGAGTAAATCAATCAACGGGATTAAAACAACTGGATAAATTTATGAAAAATTCCTTTGGTCCTGGATATGTTGTTGAAATTGATGGACCCAGCGGAAGTGGAAAAACAGAATTCTGTTATACTTTGATGGCAGAAACTTTTAATAAATATAACAACAATAATTATATTTATTACTTTGATTACACTGGTGCATTTAATCCTTTACGATTTAAAGAAATTTTAATGAATCGATTTGGTCCAAAAACTGCAAGTTTTAAAGTTTTAAAAAAAATTTTTAAATGTTTTATTATTTTAGGAGGAAGAAGTAAATGAACTTTTAAAAAGAGTTATTTCAATCATTATTCGCGAAGAAAGCGAATTATTATTGGCTCTTCAAAAATTTTCTGTAATTTTTTTATAAAAAATTTTTTTATCGTTGTTAATTTTTGATTTTTAGGTAATTAAACAACGTCGAAAAGTTTCTTTATTAATTATTGAAAATATTGGTTTAATTCTTGGTGGAACTGTACGAACTTTGCCCCATTTCAAATCAACAGGAAAATGGATGCAACAAAGAGTTTCTTTAGCAATTCAAGATCTTTCAAAAAAATATCATACTCCTGTTGTTGTTACAAATCATATTCGTGGATGGAAAATTTCAATGAATCCTGCTTTAGGTACTGTATGGGCGTCATCAATTTTACATCATATTTTATTAATGCGACAAAATCGAGAATTTTTAATGCAAAATTTTAATGCTAAAACGGTAAGCATTTCTTTTTTTACGTTAGAAAATATTTAATTTAATAATTTTAGGGACCAACTTCTAGTGCCATTAAATTTTATCTTACTGAGAAAGGTGTCACTGAATGTTGATTTATGTTTTTATTTTACTGTTACTGTTATATTGTATGAATTTCATTTATTATAAATACTGTTTTATATTACTACGCTACATAATCAACTTCTTATTCTTCTTTTTTTTTGATGTTATCAGCTTCTTCAACTTTTCCAAATAATCCGTCTGCAATATGCCATGCCAAAAGTGGTGCCATCCAATATACGAAAAAATGTGCAAAATATGTTACTTCAGAACAGTTAAAAGTGCAAGCCCATGCAACGATTGGATTAGCGTACATTCCAGTCAAATGAATACCTGCAGAAATTTATTATTTAGTATACGGTAGTTTGAAAAAAATTTGGAATATCATGTTTAAAATTAAGTAGCTTTGAATTTTGTTTATTAATACACTGGGGCTTTTTTTTCTGCAAATTTTATTATGCCAAACTAAACAAATAATTATGGAAAAATCACTTTTCTGTAAACTGTATCCCATCTTGTGACTAGAGAATAACAAAAATTGTCGGTACAATTCTTTTTTATTTTTTTTTAATTTTTAGGCGTTATTTATAAATGTAAACTAACTTACCTAAAATTGTAATAATGCCGGAAACAATAGCTTGAAGAGCAATAATTTGTTTTTCATTTACAACTTTTTCTTCAAGAAAAACTTCAGCAGTTTTTGCAGCTAAGCAACCTCCTGCTTCAACTAAAGATCCATAGATTACGGTAACAGTTAAATCTGCACTACATTCTTCTTCTAAAGCTTGTAAATGGAAAGGATGCATTCCAAAGGACCAAAATCTTCTGGCAATAATATAAGAAAAATATCCAGCAGAAAACTGAACAGCTAAAATAGTCATTACTCGCCTTCCACTTTCAATACCTTTCATGAAACCAAATATCTGAAGAATATTTGTTTGTATCTGATAACTTAAAAGACATATATTACTAAAGGACACGGATCAGCGATAGCATCTCGAAGAATTAACGCATTAATAATTTCAATAAAAATAATTTCAACCATAACTCCTTGAAGTCCATAATTTTCTAAAACAAAATTAACATCGAACATGGGCGCACATATTTGAACAGTTCCAATGAACTAAAAATTCCGATTTGTCTGTACTTATTTTTCAAAATCAAACATCTTACTTCATTCAATAATTCAGCAAAATACAAATTTTTGGGATTTATGAATCTTGAAACAATGAAACGTGAAATTTCACATAAAGCAAATACAGAAACGTAAAAAATAAATGAAGCAACCCACACTCTCATACCTCTTTTTATGTTTTTATTAGTTTACTTGCTTGATCTTATACGCCGCAGCGATCTTATACTTTCTTTTCATCTTTTTTTACGAGGCAGCTGTGTGTCATTTCGATAAGCGGAGACACTTTCTCTACAACATAGCAACACAAGGTGTCTGCCATCCTAATCATATTGCTTAAGGCAAAAAAAAAGAGTTCTTTCAAGCAAAAAAAGCCTGTCAGTCAAGAACAAAATGTCATAAAAAAAATTGTTAATCGAAGAAAACTTTATTTTTTTAAAATTATTTCACAAGCAAAAAACACTATTCTACAAAAACTAAGTTATCCAAAATTTAATCAAAAATTCCCTCTAGCTTGTCTTTTTCAACAAGATCTTTATGACTTCCATCACAAAAAGGCCGATTCTTAGTTTGTTTGCAATTACAAAACCATACTTCCATATCTTTTTCAGGAATAAAACGAACAGGTTTGAGCTTTAAATCAGGAACACGTATTGAATTATGAGAACCATCACAAAGAGGTTGAGATCCACTATACCCACAACTACACCAAGCATAAATTTTATCTTTTTTGAGGAAAGCACGAGTTGGAAGCTTTGAATGAACTTTTCCTTTGCCTGGAAGAAGATGATTCATTCCTTGAAGTCCATAATTTTGTTCAGGTTTTTTATCAGCTAACTAAAAAAATTATTAAAATTCTTTTAAAAAATAAAATAAAACTTACAACATGATATTTCAAGGGACTAGGTTCAGTACCAACAAAATGAATTCCTTTACGATGAAGACGATATGGTCCAAATCCTGTTTTACTGCTTAATGAAGTTGGAGTGAGTCTCATAAATCTTATCACACTCAAAAATACCATTTTATACAATAAAAAAATTGTTTAGTTAGATTTATTTAAAATTTTTTTAAAAGTTTAAAAATGTTGAACGAAAAAATTTAAGTTTTTTTTCTTAAACGTAACACTTTGCCAACAACATAATTTTTCGAATATATTTTTTTCACTCAAAAAATGCTGGGAAGATGCGAAAAACAGCTGATGAAATGTTGCACGCAAATATATTTTTTGCACCTCAGTTTTACTTGATACTTTTTCTTTTTTTAACTTTTGTGTTTCGATGTTTATTTTTATATTGTTTTGCTCTGCTACAAAAAATACATAAATAAACATTTTTTTGCACAATTTGTAAATAATAAACATAGTTAGAAACTGTTTTATGAAGACGTGATCAAATTTTTCAAAATTTAGGCCTCCGCCCACTCATTGTCATTTTATCTTTGCCGCGTTTTTGTGTCAACGTTATTTTTCATCTGCTGTCTTTTTAACATTTTATTTTGCTATTGTTGTTCTTTCTTTTTTTCAGAAGACTGTAACTTTCTTACAATATACCAATTATGGCTGGTCATAGAGGAAAATCTTTTGGTAAAGATAGTGGAAAAAATAAACTCTTATCTCGTTCTGCTAAAGCTGGTCTTACCTTTCCTGTTGGTCGTATGCATCGTTATTTGAAGCGACATGCACAGGCTCACGGCAGAGTTGCTGGAAAAGCAGGTTGGTTTTTGTTTTGAGATAAAAAAAAATATCCGAAATCAAAAGCGTGAATGCAGATCAATGATTCAAACTAATTTTTTTTCGTTTTTTAGCTGTATATCTTGCTGCTGTTATTGAATATTTGGTTGCTGAAGTTATAGAATTGGCTGGTAATGCTTCAAAAGATTTGAAAGTTAAACGTATCACTCCTCGTCATTTGCATCTTGCTATTCGTGGTGATGAAGAATTGGATGGTCTTGTCAAAGCTACTATTGCTGGTGGTGGTGTCATTCCACATATCCATCGTTATCTTATGGGAAAAGCCGCTGCTCTTCTTCCTGCACCCATTCCAGCTCAAAAATCAGCTGCTAAAACCAATGTTAATGAAAAAGAATAAAATGTAACCCATATGAAAAGCCTAAAATATCTCAAATCTTCTAGTCTTTGGCTTTTTAATAAGTTGTAATTTTTTCTTTTAATTTGTTACTTTAACCATTATGGGTAAATTTTTGTTGTTACGGGTTGAATTTCTAATAAATTTTACTTAATATATACGGTGTTTTTTGTATCAATCGATTGATTTTCATTTACAAGTGCGTTTAAAATTGAAAGTTTACTATTATTGTTGTGGAGCTCTGACGTCGGAAACTATGAGGGAGAGAGGAGGTTGGTCAAATCTGAAGGGGCTTTAAAGTGCGGTAAAAGAGGGAGTGGATGACTTTAAAATTTTGTAAAAACATGCCGACATCAGATCTGGACAACCCCCTTATTACTATTACTTTCGCCACCTTGGGACAATTAAAGATTTAAAAGTCGCTTCTTCTGGCCTAGTGTGAAAAACGAAATTTACATTTTTTTGGCGTTTGTTTTTTGCTCGAATTTTACAAGGCCTTTTTCAAGGTGATTATTAGATATCTCATTAAGCCGCATTGCATTACATATTGTATAGATCAACCATTACAATGCTGAAGCCTAAATCTCTTTTACAGTTATCGTTTGGTCAAATCTCTGAACCTCAGTAAGTTTAAATAAATTTTTCTAGTCAATATTATCCCCATCACTTGTTTATTTCAACCTCTGAATAAATAACTATTTTTATGTAATAAATACATAACTCCGGAATTTAATTTTTGCAAATTTTTCTGCAAATTTAGCTTTAATTTTTAGGCGAAATCATCTTACATCTGCTGGCATTAAATGGCTTTTTGTTGCACTGGTCGCTTTTGTTGATGTAAGTACTAAAATAACAGGTTTTGATATCATTAATTCATTTTAGTTTTCACTTGATTTTGCACTTCTCCGATTTTTTACTGCTTACTGTATTCCATATGTTGCATGCTATGGCATCAGCTGTTGTATAATGCTTTTGGGTTTCTTCAATGCTATAACCTGTACCCTTGCTGCATTCGATTTTAATGCTTTTACCAATTTTGGTGTTCCAAATTCTTTGCATCACTCAATGGCTAATCAAAAAAGTGTTGTTCAAAAAAAGGATTATCTTCCAGATATTGTAGCAAATCTCCTTGATGAATCATTCTTCCATGTTCAATCTGATTATGTTCCACCAACTCTTAAAGATTATTATAGCAGCAAAAAGCATAGTGACCTTAAAATAATTCGAAAAACTTTAATTCCATCTTCTCTTGATATTTATACAGATGAACAACTTGTTAAGCTTTCAAAAATGGAGTATGTTTTTTTTACTAATTTACCGTATGTTGAGTAATAAACTTATTTTAGAACAGCTCATGCATATACGCTATTTGAGCCAAAATATAATAAATATATAAATTATGAATATCACCAATCTGCTGACGTCGAAGAAGATGAAGATCAGAATTTAAACAGCCTTAATCGCTCACAATTAGGTTTGAAATTATATCTCCGATTTTTTAATACTCTAATTTTTAGATCTTTTGGACATCTCTGATCATTATGCTAATCATCCAGATGAACATCCTCTTGAACCTGCTAAGCGTAAGACTCTTTCTTTAAGCGCTTCAAGTACTGGTAAATTTAAATTTTTCGTTTCCATTTTTGTACGGTTTCTTTAAGGTTTTAAACGTGGTAAATCACCAGCACCTGTAAGTGAAACTGGTTCACGTTTAAGTAGCAGCTATCATTTACATACTCTTCCAAGAAATGCACCTATGACACGTTCTCCTAAATTTTTAATGGCACAAAAACCAACCTTAACTCCAATTACAAAAGTTTTTGCTCAATGGAAAGTTGATGGTAACTCACTTATTACCATGACAGAAAATATTCGTAAATTTCTTTCTCTTCATATCATTCATCCATTGGCAAAAGAAATCAATAAAATTAATGCTTTTTTCCTTACAATTCCAAGAACACGTAATATGAGTATTGGAAAAACTCCAATTCCTGATATTGAAAAAATTTTTGGTCAAATTCAAGACAACAAAGTTGTTGCAAATCTTCCTTATGTTTTAGCTTTTCTTCGGCTTCATCCAAATTATGTTCATTTTGTTAAACGTATTTTAACATGGGCAAGAAGTGATTATATTTTTGATTACTGTCCTGATGCTACTACACAACTTTCAACTTGTACGTCTTTCTTATCTTTTTTTTTTTAATATTTGCTTGTTTTAGCTTGGCCAGAAATTTTCCCAGCTTCAAAAACACTTTTGCCAACTGATTCGGAACTTATTTTCCGTCTTTTTTGCTTTTACATGGATACCCAATGTGGCCTTTATCCAATAACTTTTCCATATCCATGCGATTTACCATTTACTCATATCCATACTCTTCAAGAAGGTAAAAAGCCTTCTGACGCTCAACTTAGTGCTTCTGGCTATTATGTTGAAATTGTAAGTTTTTAAACGGTTTTAATATGAAATTTTCAAGTTCTTATTTTAGAGTGATGCTCAACCAATCACATTCAAGTTTAATGCTTCTCGTTATCCTGCCATTGTCACTCCTGCAACTCCTAATGCTTTAATTACAATTTTGATGCTTCTTGTTTACGGTCATGGATGTGAATGGTATGACGTTCTTAGCCGCACCGGTGGTCATTATTAATGAATTATTTTTAAAAACTGATTACGGTATTTTCTGCTGATCTCACACTATCATTGCCTTATTTTTTTATTATTATACTGTTTTTTTTTTGATTTGTTTGAGAATAAAGTTAAAATGAAGTTTTTTTCTTAGTTTTGCATTTGGTTATATTCCATTAAATTACATTAAAACAATGTTTTATAAAACTATTTTTTTTGTAACCTGAGTCACAATTTTGAGCTGCTTTTTGTTTCATGGGTTTATCGACTCATTTAAATTCCTTTTTGTACTTGTGATTATGTTTAACGTAAAAAAATTATGCGTGCGACGATCGATAGTCTATATTTTTTTTCACCACTAAGTTTCACTTTTTAGGCTTTACTTTAATCACAGCAGTCGATTCTTTGGTGCTTTTTCTATTCGTGTATTGATAACAAAAGGTATGTTATTTTTTTCCTTTCTTTTTTTTTGCGCAAAAGTTTATTTTGGAATCTGACTGAATACTTTTTCTTTCAGATCCAAATGGGCTTGGGTGGTGCCATTGCCGCTGGTATCGTGGGTGGAAGCGCAATAGGAATTTCTGTAATGACTCTTCCCTTTGTAACACCGGCTTTTCGTCGCATTTGCATACCATATGTGCCGGCGTCGAGTCAACAAATTAAAAATGTTATGCAACTTTTAAATCGCGTAGAAAAGCCTGTCGATCCTGTAATAGATCTTGGCAGCGGCGATGGTCGTGTTGTAAGTTACATTTATTAATATGTGTGCCGTGTTTTAGGACTAAGCCACCATGAAATTTGGTGAGCAATTAGTTAGTCATTTAACACCAGAATGGCGAAAGCAGTACATTCGATACGAGGAGCTTAAAGCAATGCTTTATAACATGATGCTGGAAGCTCCAACAGAAGAGGAATCACGCGAGCAATATATTTCACAAATGGATGAAACATTTTTTGCAGAATGTGAAAAAGAATTAACTAAAATTAATTTATTTTTTGGCCAAAAAATTGCCGAAGCACAAGGGAAATTTCATGAATTAAATAGTGAACTTCAAATTTTTAAAGAAATGCTAGAAAATCGACAATCTGCAGTTACCACCGGTGTATCAGGATTACGGAGTCGATTTACTGGAAATTCTGCTGCAAATAATAAAATTCCTAAAGAACATACCAAAACAGCTCAACAACTTAAGCTGGCATTCAGCGAATTTTATCTCAGTCTTGTTTTGGTGCAAAATTTTCAACAGTTAAATGCTACTGGTTTTCGAAAAATCCTAAAAAAGCATGACAAAATAATGATTAATGAAAGAGGCTTGGATTGGAGAATTAATAGAGTTGAAAAATCATCATTTTTTTTAAATCGTGATATTGAAACATTAATTAGTAATGTAGAAACAAGTGTTATCAATGACCTTGAAGGTGGTAATCGACAAGCTGGTATGAAGCGATTGAAAGTTCCGCCATTGAGTGAAAAACAACATGCTGGTACAACATTTGCATTAGGCTTATTTTTGGGTATTTTTATTGTACTTGCCCTAGCAATTATTTTAACATATTTCGGATTTAATGTTCGACCAAATGAACCTAAATGGGTTGCTGTTAGATTATTTCGTGGATTCTTTTTATTTTTATTAAGTGTTTTCCTCTGCGGGCTTAATATGTATGGCTGGACAACGGCTGGTGTAAATCATGTTCTTATTTTTGAAATTGATCCTCGACATCATTTAACATATCAATCTGTAATGCAAATTGCCGCTTTTATGTTTATGCTTTGGGCAACTGCCGTTCTTGGATATTTGTATGCTCATTATCTAGGTCTTTCACCCTTTTTCTTTCCATTAGCTTTGATGATTGTTTTTATGTTAATCCTTTTTAATCCTATAAAAAAGCCAGAATTTATTTTTCAACGTAGTAGCCGCTTCTGGCTTATTAAACATTGTCTTAAGTGTTTTACTGCTCCATTTCACTTTGTAACATTCACTGATTTCTGGCTTGGAGATCAAATGAATTCTCTTTCTACCGTATTCCTTGATTTTCAATATTTCATTTGTTTTTATACGACAGAAGTTGATTATTCAAATTTTTCTTTTAATGTTCGAACTATGAATGTTACTGAAGGCCCAATTCCTTATGGATATGTTGATCTTTCAACTGGAAATGACACTTGTATGAATACAGCTGGAATTCGAGCTTTTGTTTCAATTATTCCAGCATCTGTTCGTTTCTTTCAATGCTTACGTCGTTATCGTGATACTCGACGTGCACATCCTCATTTAGTTAATGCTGGAAAATATTCAACAACTTACCTTGTTGTTCTTACACATTCTCTCAATAGATGGGCAACTGCGAATAATCCAGCTGATACAAGCATATTCTTTTATCTTTGGGTAGCATCTTACATTCTTAGTTTCACCTACACATTTTTATGGGATGTATTTATGGATTGGGGTCTTATTGATCCTCGAGCTCCAAAAGAGGCCCCTTTTCTTCGAGAAGAAATGATTTACGGAACAAAATGGTTTTATTATTTTGGTATTATTGAAGATTTTATTTTGCGATTATCATGGGTCATGAACGTTTCCCTGGGTGAAGCATGGCTTTTAAATGGAGATATGTTGACATGCTTAATGTCACCATTAGAAGTTTTTCGTCGATTTATTTGGAATTACCTTCGACTTGAAAATGAACATGTAAATAATTGTGGTCAATTCCGCGCTGTTCGAGATATTTCTGTAAAACCCATCAGAAAAGGAGATCTTGAGTCACTTTTGGCAAAAATGGATCAACCTGATGGCATAACACATCGTGGAATAGATCTACGTGAAAGAGTTAAAAAACAAAAGAAAGCCAAACGTGAACAACGGCAACTTCTTAAGCGTAGCAGAATTGCTAGAATTGTACTTCCAAGCCGTCCCAGTGCATCCAATGTTTTAGTTGAAACTCGTCATTAAATGTACTGCTTTAAGCCATTTTTATTGTTGTTTTTAATATTAAATTATGTAAATACTTCAAAATTTGTGTAATTTGTTCTTGTCTTTTTGCTTTTTTTATTGTGCAATAATAATTTATTTAAAAGCTATACTGTAGTCTTCAATACGTGTCTTTTTTATAGGTTATAGAATGCGCTAAGCGCGGTGTCTCTGCCGTTGGGGTTGAACTTAACCTTCCATTAGTTATTTATTCTAAATATTCTGCTCGTCGTAATAATGTATCCAATTATGCTAAATTTTATCGTCAAAATATTCTCAAAACAGATTTGACCGCTTATCGAACTGCTGTATTGTTTGGAGCTGAATCTATGGTAATTTATATATTTTCTGTTTCTAAAAATTTTCCCTTATTTTTTAGGTTGAAATGCTTGCTCCGAAACTTGATGAAATGAATGTCAACAGTCATATTATCATGTGTCGTTTTCCTATGCCATCAAATACTCGTTGGAAATTAGTAGAATATGAAGGTGAAGGAATTGATGCGGCTTGGCTTTATAAAAAAACTAATGAAATTGTAAAACGTGATGATACTTCAGTTTGTTAGTTATGGGTGTGCAAATTAATTAAATAAATTTTTTTAAAAGATGATAGTTTTTGTTCAAATAAGCTTCGTCCATGACAAATTTTTTTAAAATAATGTGTCAAAAAATAATAAATATGTACTTCAAGTTTATAATTTACCCAACTTATTTTAAATGTGAAAACATTGATCACAAGTAATTAAAGGCTTTTTTAAAGATATTTATGCAACAAAAGTAGTTCATAACTAAAAATTTTTCATATCGTCAGAATAAAATTTATCCGACTAGGAACAAAACTGCTATATAATGAGTATTGTTTTAACAATTGTTTAATCATTTTCGCAGTTAAAATTTCGATAAAAAATGAGCTTATAAGATGCAATATTTTCACTTTAGACATTTTCAGTGCGAAAATCTGCAAATTGCATCATTTTTATTATGCTGCAGTCGAAACGTTTATTTTAAAAAAACAAACCTTTTTGAAATGCGATTTAAAAAAAAATATTTATCACAAAAATTTAAAGCAACAAAATCTTTGAATATTTTGTCAAAATTAGAAGCAAGTTTAAATGTTTATTAATATACATATTTAAAAGGTTTCTTACATTTTTTCTTTTAAGAATTCATTTGAAATTCCTCGACAAATGAAAGGCAATGAACCTTCAACACCACAAATTATGCAATTTTCTGCATCTCAAAAATTGCTCAATCCTAATCAATCAACTCCATCATATCGTTATCCAGTAAGTTCAAAAATTATATCTCACTGCATAAATTTGTTACTAAAAGATTCACTTGAATTTGAAATTCCATTGGTCTTTTGTATTTTGTTAATTTTTTTCTAATTAACTAAATTAGTTAAAACTTTTTTTTACGTTTGTAAATTTTTTGCGTCAGCCTGCTCTCTTTTCTTTTGAAACTGTTGACCGCTGAAATTATTCCACGCGAATTATGATACCGTTATGTTCGAAATTTTGC
>CABFKO010021672.1:9443-37604 GCA_901766855.1 Panagrolaimus sp. ES5
AAAGAATAAAACTTCTTCAAAATAGGGGGGGAAATCGCAATAAGTTTCCCAAAGAATTAAAGACAGTTTTTTGAAAATTTTTTTGCGAATAACAACTTACCATCCCATGCTCCCCCTTCAACTTGATAAGCAGCTGTGGCACTTGAAAATGAAATTTTACTTAAATCATAATTTATTGGTTCCTAAAAAATAACCAAAAATTCAATAACATTTTTTATCCGGCCATGATCCGTATTTCGATATTTATCTGATCTTTACAACACTTACAGTTGCTTGTGGATGTACACAAAGATCTGCATCATTGCAGCAACATGTTTTTGTACTTGTTCCAATATTATCTGAACATCCAGGAGCTGTACAATAATTTGTTAGATCATCACATCGAAGTGTATAATTTAGCGTTTGTCCATCATTCTGATATTGGCTTACACAAAATCCTTCACATAGAATTATCACTGGGGCAGAAATTGACATAAAATTTGTAATTTCAGAAAATGAACCATTAAAACATGTTCTTGCTAAACTGTAATGAAACAGCAGAGAAAAAAATATGGTAAATATTAATGTTTTACCCATATTTGAAATCTAAAATAAACAAAAAAAATTATGTTTGTTTGTGGCAAAAATATAGAGAGTATGAAATACGATCTTTTTCAACACGTTTAAAAAAATTGTTTTTAAAAAAGCTTTAAAATAAACAAGAAAGCTCTCAAAGCAAAAAAAACCATGTCCTTGTAATTTCAGAAAATAAATAAAACTTTTTAAATCGTGAAAT
Organism: Panagrolaimus sp. ES5; assembly: GCA_901766855.1. Classification (NCBI taxonomy): domain Eukaryota; kingdom Metazoa; phylum Nematoda; class Chromadorea; order Rhabditida; family Panagrolaimidae; genus Panagrolaimus; species Panagrolaimus sp. ES5. The sequence goes on from CABFKO010021672.1 coordinate 10,219, forward strand.
AATTTTAGCTATTTTAATGTTTTAATCAATAATTTTTAACATTTAAAAAAATTATTATACCGTTACCCAGTTATCGTTTTTTTATTTATTACAAAATTTTTTTCATAATTTTCACCCAACATTTTTACACTAATAGATTTTGTGAATGGCTAATATCGAAAAATTTTGAATGCAACAAGCATTCTTTTTTGAAGTACAACAAATTTTAAAGTCACTTTTTAAATCCAAATATTTTTTTCTGCAAGAAAAGGCAAAAAAAAAATCAACCCCTCAAATTTTACCAGCTACCCCAGTTACCCAAAAAAAGTTATTACCTAATTTTAATTAAAGCAAAAAAAAATGTTCAAAATTCTTGATGAAATTTTTTGTGTATTATTTTTTTTATCGCTGCTTCTTTCCCCAAAAAAAATTGGAAGCCAATTAATCCTTCAAGCGTCTTATTGAAGAAAAGAGCATCAAAAATCTATAAAAATGTTATCAGTTAAATCATTAAAAACTTTTGCATGGCTTCCATGTTATTTTGATTCATGGCAAAATACAATGAAAAAAAAAATTCAATGTCTTTGTCTAACTTTTTTTTAAAAAAAGATATTTTTGTGCAAAAATTTTGCAGAAAAAAGTTTTGGACAGTAAAAAGTTCAATAGAATCAAGGCATTGTTTTTATTACTTTCAAAATAGAAAAAAAAACGTGATTTTAGTTGGAGGAAATTTTAGAGGAATATCGTCAATTAAGCTTATCATTTTATGAAGGAAGAACTTTTAAATAGTTTTCTTCAATTTTTTTTCTAGCTTATTGAATAAGTACTTTTCAACAATCTTTATTTATACAAGGAATTTTGAATTTTTGCTAAAAATGAGATCAAACTCATTATTTTTTCAAAAATTTAAATTCAAAAAGTCTTCGTTTTTGCTTATGCTGCTTTTTTAAGGCTTTTTTTAATTAAAAGTTTTCTAAATGTTTTGTTTTTCTAGTTTCATTGAAATTATTATGGAAAAGGCTGTCTTTTTTTATGCAGTGTTTTTATTGAATACGGTTTAAACAAATATTATTCATTTATTGCATAGCATTATAGTTCATCAACATTTTTAAAAATATATTTAACAAGGAAAACTTTTCCAAGCAGTTGAAAAGCCGCTTGAAGGTCCTTTAAAATCAAGATTTTCGCCTTGAAGAGTTCCGTTCCCGAATGTTTCTGTCCATTCTTTCGTGACTCTTGCAACGAATGCACTGTATTTTCCTTTTTCTTGCAAATATTTTCTTGTTAAATCAAGAATTCCGCCATTCATTGCCAAAACAGTTGTAATTTTTGAGTCCCAAGTTTGCACCGGGCAAATCATGGAACCATCAAACCAAATAGATTCAGTTGAGCCTTGTGGTCCTGCAAAGAATTTTTTTTACAATGAACAAAAACAATTTTATAAAAATATTAAACCTTGCATAAGAGGTCCTTGAAGCATATTTGCATACCATGCAAGACCATATGGGCGTGAAGTTGGATGTAAGATTAGGGGGAAAGCACCATAAGGGGTAAAAAGACTATTTGTTTGAACCTGTAAAAATCAAACTTTAATATTTTGTAATTTTTAAAATTAAAAGATTACAGGTTGTGATGCAATTTCTTGAATTCCTGCTGCACTAACATAAGCTGGAAGAGTGTTTAAAGCTGAGTTTGATTGTTCGGTCACATTTGTAACAGCAGCAAAAAGTCCAGCATATTTTTTCTGATATGAAAAATGTGATCGAGCTCGTTCACCATTTAGATAAACCTGCAAATAAAAAAATATAAAATTTTAAAGAAACAATTTCAACATTTTTAGAACCCAGTTGAATTTTTGTTTTTCAATTAAAAAAAGTTTTATGATGTATCACTTTTTTAAATGATCTTCAAAATATGGCACGGCGCGGTAATATGCAAATTTGTGGAACTTTGGAGCATATCTCGTCTGTGAAATTAAGAAATTTTTTAATTCACAAAAAGGATAGGCGCCAAAGTTCCACAAATTTGCATATTACCGCGCCATAGCTAACTTTTTTAATTGTTAACCCATTGCTTTTATATTTAAAAAAAATTAATTCTTATTAGTTTAAAAAAAGCTGTAATATTTATTCTCTCTATTGTTTATTTAAGCCTACCCGATTAGCAATATCTGAATCAAAATATGGTAATTCCATAAATTTCCATTGTTCATGACTAGAAAACCAATATCCTTGTTCAACATTTATTTTATCTCCGCTATCTGTTGTAAATTGAACAGATTTAGCTCGCTTTTGTTTTTGCATCCAAATATTTTCAATTGTTTGACTTCCACCATAATGTTTCCAATCCTATAATATTTAAAATAATATGTTTAGCAAATTTTTAGTGCTGAAAAACTAACACTAAAAAGTTCAACAAAAAACATAAAAAGTTCCCCTTCATATGGATCATCTAAGAAGCAGCCGGTGGAAGTATTATAAGTATTTGCCCATGGATATGCGGTAACATCTGGAATTCCACTGACACATGCAATTCCAGGGGTAGCTTGATTTAAGAAAATTTTTAAGCCAGTTTCAGCTAAATGTGTTAAATATCTTTGATATCGGCTGCTAAGGGCTGCATTTCCAGAATCTTTGAGGGCTTGAACAGCAGCAGCGATAGACCAAATCTAAAATATTCAAATTTTATTAAATGCTGTATTTTAAAATTGAGTTTTACCATTTCCCCATTGTCCAAGGATGGAACAGAATGATCCCAATTATCCAATAATGAGATTCCAGAATCATTTACATGATACCATGGAAGATATCCGCCTTAAAAATTATTTATTTTTAAATTTAACCGTTTCAAAGCTTACCAAATCCAGGATATTTTTTATCAAAATTTTCATAAGTTGTTATCTTTTTTGTTAGTTGATCAATGATAAAAGATGTAAGATCTTTGTTCCAACTGGTTGGAAGTGAAGAATTAAAAAATGTTCGAGCAAGGTCATTGCTTTCATTTAAAGCAAGAGCAAGAAGGCCAAGATGTACGGATTCTTTTGAAGCAGCAGAAAAGTCATGAAGTTTAAATGGGAGTCCAGTTTCATAGTGAAGCCATGTCCCTTAAAAATTTGAATATTTATTTCAATGGAAAAATTATAGCTTTTATCAGTTTCGACAAAAATTTAAATTTAGTGTAACTTGAATATCACTAAATCCAGCCTAAGATTTTTAAAAATATGCAAATTTTAAGTTTTAACCTACTGTACATTTGGAAAACCAGAAATCTTTTATGTACAGTAGGACGAAACCTAAAACTTTTGTAATATATTTTTTTAAAAATTTTGGACAAAGCCGCATTTTAGTGATATTCCTATAAGTATGCTAAAAAAAAATTTATGTTTTTTTATCAATGCCAAAAAAGCCTTACCATCATAGGTCATAGCAGATTTATAATTAATTCCAACATTATCTGTTGCAAATTTCCCTTCCCAAAACATAACATCTTTCATAAATTTTTGTTGTGTGGTTGGATTTGTTTGAAGATCAGAAAGATCATAATTTTGAGCAAAATTAAATGAACATTGATCTTTTGGCTTTGAGTTTGGAGGTACGGCTGCTGCTGCTACAGAAAATTTTCCAACAAAATTTAAACAAAGAATTAACAAAAAATAAAATTTTTACATTTTTTTAAAATAACATTAATTAGTCCTTTAACAGCAATAATCTTATTTAATGTTTTTCAAAGAAGGAGAGAAAAAAAAATAAAAAAGGATTTTTATGGAATTATTTTTTGATAAGAATCATAAAAAACTGAAAGGAGTAATAATTACCTATGCTTTATTGCTTCTTCTTCAATTTTTTTGTGATTTCTGTTTTCTGTCAAATTGTTGTGTCGTTTGCTTGTTCCTTAAGTCTTTTTTTATGAGTTTTGAAAGTTTTTTGTTGAAATTTTTTCTTTGACAATTCAACATTCTTTTTTTTTCTTTTTTTTTGCCCCCAAAATAATTTTTTATTTTTTGAATCTCATTGCTCTTTTCAGGAACAACTTTTTGGGTAACTTTTCTTGAACAACATCATTTCAAAACCATGCATTCTCTTACTGTATTGGTGGTGCTTGGTCTTATGCCGATAGTTTCAAGTAAAATAACATGTTATCGTGGAATAAATATTATTATGCCTGGAAATGCAAACTTTAATCAAAGCATGGCATCCCTTGGCTGTAATAATGCTGATTTTTGTTTAAGAGCTTTTGGAACTTTTAATGGACAAGATGGATGGTTTTCTACTTGTGCTAGCAGTGATACATGTACTGTAAGTTGTTTCAGAAGTGGATAATGTTTTAGAAGATTATCTGTTTTAGACATATCCTGCTTGTACACAAACAACAACAACAGGAGTAGCAGGGCACGAAACAAATTATACATCATGTTGTTGTAAAAAAGATCTTTGCAATGAAATGTCATTTACTGGTGATCCAGCAAATACTACTACACCAGTAGCAACATCCCAAAATCCAGCTACTTCTCAATTACCAACAACTTCACCTTCAATTGGTTCCTCACAATCAATGGGAACATCATTTTCATCATCAGTATCAGTTAGTCCAACGACATCCTCTGCCACTGTTTCTGGCACAGGAAGTACTGTAACTGGTTCGTCATCAGCATCTCCAGCTTCACAATCACCTCCAACAGTACAACCAACAACAAGTACAGCTGTAATTCCAACAATTTCGTCCAATTTGGTACTTAGTTTTTTCTTCACTTTTATAATTTTTATTAATTAAATATTTTTATTATTACCTGTTAAAAAATATAAATCATTTTTTAAAAGTTCTGATTTTGGCCATTCAACTTTTTTTACAACATTAAATTTAAATTTTGTCGTTTTTTACTTTTTATTTACCAAAAACAATAACAAAAAATGGCAACAATAAAGAATAATAAGTTTTTTTTAAATCAATGACGGCAATCTGCAGTATGAACATGTGCAACCAAATCTTCAATCAATTTTTCTCCAATCAAGTTAAGAGTTTCTGGTACTGCATTAACCGTTAATAAACTTTCTTTTGCACATTCACGACCAATTTGAACACTTTGTTCAAAGCCATGTCCATAAAGTTGTGCGGCAAGGAATCCACTGTTGAAACTAAAAAATGCAAAAATGATTTATTTTTTGGCGGAACTAAAAATCTCCTTACCAATCACCAGCTCCAGAAACAGATACAATTTTTTTCGCTCCAGCTGAAGGAGGTGGAATTGGAAAACAGATAACTTTATCAGATCGTTTATCATGATGAATACCCAAAATTCCAAGTGAACCCAAAGTTATAAAAACATTTGATAATTTTTGATTTTTTGCAAATAAATCAAAACCCATTCGAAGTTCTCCAGCATTTTCAAGGAATTTTGAGACAACTTCTTGATTCATAAAATCACTTAAATGTTCTTCAAAATGTGAAAATGGAGTTGATTGATATCCAAGGGCTTCACAAATTATTGCTGTTTCATTTGCATTTGGTGAAATTGAATGAATTTTGAGATGGCAATCAGAGTGAAGAATTTTTGTTGCTTTTGCAATATCCGTTGGTTCAAACCATACTAAAAATAAATAAAACATCTTAGAAAAATTATAATTCAAAGTTTTGACTACAGTATCCAAAAGACCCGAAAAAACATAAACATTAAATTTAACCCTCATTAATTTTATTTTTAAACTATCTTTTAGCCACTATTTTCTAAACTTAAACTCAACAGTGATCCCTAAATTCACTCATCTCAAAACCAAAACAAGTCAACGAACCTTTTTTTCGATGTGCTTCTGCAAGATCAATTACACGTTTTATTGCATTTTCTGGAAGATTTCCATCAATAACAATATAATCTGTTTCTGCAATCAATGATTCATTCTTTGAAATATATTCCGGTGTAATAGATGCAATTGATTCTTCAATAGAACTAAAACCATGCACAATATTTCCATTAATATTTACGCTCATATAAGTTGCCGATGAAGATCCACGTGCAATATTCGCATGAGAAATATCCTAAAATTTTCATCATCACTTGACCATTTTTTTCCCAAACGAAATGTATAAAAAAACCTACAAAGACAGTTGATTTTGTTCGAAGATAATCAGCTAAATCATCATTTCCAACAGCTGTTAAAAGTGTTGATTCACAACCAAGTCGACCAAGAGCTTCTGCATGATTTCGAGCAACACCACCACATCTTTGAAAGATTGAACCTTTGTATGAGCCACCATCATTCTGAAATAATTTTAAATATTAATTACAGTATACCACTATAGTACAGTATGCTTTAATTTATTAATGCAACAATTTTATCAACAAAATTTCCTTTGCTATAATTTTAGGTACAGTAATCTCACAGCATTTTTATTGATCGGTTTCCCAAATATTTTTACTATTGTCAAAAACAATTGTGCACATTATTGTTTTTCATAAATGAAACAACAACATTCTTTCCGGGTTGTTCGCTTTTTTAACAAACAAAAGAAATCAGTTTTTCCCGAAAATTCTTTTTCAAACCAAAAATCACGCCACAAAATGAATGAGAAAATATTCTGAATAGCGTCTTTGAATATCAATACAATTTCTCACGGACATATTTTTGAATCAAAAACAATGGTCGTCTATTAATTTTATTTACACCGGTTTAAAGTTTTTTATTATTGGAATATTTTTTCAAAACACTGAAAGCTGTACTGTATTGTACTTCTTCAAAACCTTGAAAACGGAGAGGAATACTGTATTTTAAAGTATAACCATAAATTTGAGCATTTTTAAGAGGAATTTAATAATTTTAAGTATTTATATATTACCAGAATTTTGTCATTTTGTAACCATAAAAGTAAAAAAAAAATAATTTTAAAAATGTTTCTGTTTGATTAATTAAGTAACTGTCACACATGATACATTTCTTTCTTTAAACTTCCGTAACCCATTTATAATAAATTTACTATTACTCAAAAAATTTCAACTAAACTAGAACGACGTCAAATTTTCCAGTTGATTTGTAGTTTTAATGTCATTTTAGTGATTCATTTAGAAGAATTTAGGTCCAATTTAAACATACTGCAAACTAAATTTAATTATGATAAAATCGAGAGTCGATCAACAAAGAAAATTTTTTTGCTGCTAATTCTTAAGCATACTGTAAAATTGTAAAAAATTTGAACATTTTTAAAGATCAATTTCATTTAATTTATTTCTATTTATATCCACTACTTTTTATTCTATCGATCATCAACCATAAACCCAAACATAAATATTTTGCAGTTCCATTTTTTTTATTACATTTATTTTTTTTCTACGATTGTCCGTTTCTTTTTGCTTTGCTTCTTTTTTTTTCTTCCAGATATTTTTCTTTGTCTTACTCTTTTTTATTGTTCCCGCGCAGCAGCAACAGCAACAACCATCGATGCTACTACTCGTGTGGACGCAATCAACACCCCTTTGGGTTTGTAAAATATATTTTTTTTCCTTCTTCCCACTTCTTTTTCTTGTATATTGCGCAACTTTTTATATTTTTTAACCACAATTCAGAAAAAAGGATCAACATCTCATCTCACTCACTCATTTGTTGCTTTTACAAGCTCAACTTTTATTTGTTTTATTGTTGTTGCAAATCCATATCATTCATTTTTCGTTGTTTCATTTAAAGTGGATGAGCCACTTAAATCTTAGATGTATTCGTTATTACTCATTCACTTCCAAAGCGATTAATTTAATAAAAAACCAAATACAACATTTTATTACCATAATAATCTCCTTCCAAAATTTACAGTTTTAACATATGACCTTTTTACGACCTTTTTATGTCTCTTTTGAACTTTTTATAATTAGACTCAATTTTTTTAAAGACAGGTTTTTGCTCCATTAAAATATGATTGTTCCCTTCCGATTTGGCCTTAATCTAATTATAAACGTGATTTTTCATAGAATTAACAACTTAAAAAAATGTTAACACCTACCAAAGTTGTCTTAAAGACATAAATCATGTGCGTTAAAAAATCATAAATTTTTTGTCCTTAAATGTCCTATAAAAGCATTTATTAATTTGATTATAATTGTGCAGTGTTTTAACCAAAGTCTATTTTGTACCACATTAATATTTTGTTATATTTAAGTAATCGTATGCCGTTGTTCCCTTCAACATGAATAATAACTGGACGTTAGTTTTATTCTTTTTAAACGTTAACTTAATGCTTTAAAGTTTTTTGCCCTTTTATTTTTTGTAACTACATCACTCAGAAATTCCTTGAAGCTTGTACAAGCAAATCCTACCTTGCAAAAAAACAAAATTTTAAAGTGTTGAACAACAATCATTATCCAAAACTTCAACAAGATCCCCCCTACATATTTGATGTTCCCCTCTTAATTTCTCACGTTTTTTTACCTCATTTTTTTGAAGTGTTCCTCCTCAAAATTCTTTTTTTTTTCTTCCATCACATATTTACAAAAGGATTTTGTTAAATAAGCTTAATTTGTTGTTTTTTTAAAATAGTCTGGTGACAACACTTTCTTTTTACAGAATTATAACCTACCTAACTGAAGAAATGAAAGTGAGAGAGAATCAAAAAAGTGAACAAATTGTGACGATCGTTTTTTGCTCCTTCAACCACTTTTTTTTTAAATAAAAATAACATTGTCTTTTTTTCGAATAAAGAAACAAAAAAAGAAGAAATATAAAAATATGTTTTTTTGTTAAAGTTTATCCCCATTCATGAAAGTTGCTAAAAAGCCTTCCCATTTTATAGATTTAGTTTTTAAAAAAGCGGAAATTGATTTGATTTTTGAACGTTTTGAAATCTTATTTTTAATAAAAATAATTTTTAGGCAAATGGTTATTAAACGGTTTATGGAATCATTACCATGGTATCGAGCATGGATTTACACGATCAATGGATTACTGATTTTCTTTCAGGTTATTTATTCCCCCTATTAATTGAAATAATTTTTAAGTTTAATTTTAGTTAGTTTTTATTGTCTTAGCTTATACAACCCTCAATCAAGTAAGATTTAATTTATTCCCGTTAGATATTATGGATATTTCGGTTATTGCAACTTATGCTGGTATTGGAGTACAAGTAAGTTTAGCTCACATAAATTAATCACCAAGTTTTTATTTCGAGAGGCTACTGTATTTGTTCCCTCAGCTTTTTCTAGCTTGTCTTGAATCCCTCTAACAAAATTAATCATGCCAAGTAGCTTAAAATTCTTTAACCTTTCTCATTTTTAATCATTTGTGTTAAACAAATAAATCAAACTTCAACCTCGAAAAAATTTTTCCGGTTGTTTTTTAATCAAGTTTATTTCAGTTTTTTACATCTGCATGTGGAATTATTGGAGTAATATGTTCAAATCGAGATCTTATTCGAATTTATTGGGTTTTTATGATTCCATTAATTGCATTTGATTTTATTTCGGCAATTATTTGGGCATTTAAATTTAATTTTATTCATCGTGATTTTACATCTTACATTAATAATGTCGTTGATGATGAACTTCGTCAAAATCGCAATTTAACAGGTTTTTGTTCAGTATTCAGAGATGTCCATGATGACCTTTTATGTTGTCCAAAAACAAGTATTCGAAATGCATGTAGAGGAGGTACAATACAAAAGAAATTAAAGACAATTTTAAAAAAAATTGGATTTTTTAGTTTGGGAACACTGCCGAACTTCTGATAAACAAGATTGCATAGTACCTTTGCTTCAATGGTTACATAATGAAATTGATCCTCTTGCTGGCATACTGTATTTCTTATTACTTCCTTTAAAAATGATAGTTGTGTTTGTTTTAAGGTTATCATAATTCATTTTAAATAATTACACTTTCTTAACAATTAATCAATTTAGGGAAGACATGATGGAACTTTTAACAGAAATAATTTATCGAGGTGATCCAAGCTTATACAAAAAGTAGGTCATTAAAAGTTTTAAACACTTTTAAATCCATATCTGACTATTATAGACATTGGATGTCATGTGATAGTGATGATGAAGAATCAATGATAAATTCATCCTCACAAGGTTCATCAGGGCATTCATCAAGGCAGCATGATAAAGGCAGTGAAAAATCATTACTTCAAATAAAAACTCTTACAAAAGAACCTCGAATAATTATGAATCCACAAGCTCGAGATATAAAGCGTCCAAAAATTATAAAAGATACTTCCTCATCGTCTACTAGTGAATAATCAATTATTTGTGTTGTTACTAACTTTTTGTTAATGGTTTTTGTATATAGGAAATTTAATAATATTTGAATATTTAGCAAAGAAAAACGTGTCAGCTTTAATTTTATTTTAATTTTATTCTTAGTTGTTTTTTGTATCAAATAAATAATTAACCGGTCGATCAATGATACCGTAATGGTCTATACAATCTTAACAAAACCAAGCAATCCGTCATTAACTTTAAAAAAACCAATTTTTTTTTAAAGTCCCCTTCTCTCATTACAAATATACTGTATGCACTGTAAAAATATCTACCTATTTTTTAAAAAAGTTAAAAACCAACCTTAACATTTTCATTTGTAATAACTTCAAAATCAATAATTGCTGCACCAATACATAATACTTTTGGTTTTTTAATTTCATTTTCTTCAACTTTTGCAACAGATTCAGATTTCTTACTTTTTACAGTATACGGTTTAGTTGTTGCAGGTTCTTCCTTTGAATTTTCATTATTGTCTTCAAAAATTGTTAACTTTGAATAATATTTTGCTATTTTTGCAGCAATTTGAGCATTATTTTGAAGTAAAGCAATATCTAAAAAATACAGTAATATGTTAAAATTAATGAGTTTAATTTTCTCAAGTTTTGTATTTTCGAGAGTCTTACTTCTTCGACTATTGTTTTTAAAAGTTGTTGAAACTACAGTAAATACGCTAACATTTTTTACTATTTTAATCATAAACTGTCAACTCAAAGTTTTGATTCCCGAATTGAATGTAATAATCCCTCTGTGAATTATCGACACTTACTTGTTTCCATAGATTTTCCTTTTGTCATTTCATTAACTCGTTTCAAAATAAATGGTGTCACTTCTTTACTTGAAATTTTGAGTTCTCTGAAATTAATTAATTTTTGAACCATATTTTTACATTTTAAAAATCACCTACTTGCATTCTTTAACAGCTGTTTGAATAACTGATTCAATTTCATCTCCAGCAGCTGAATATTTTTCTGGTAATGGACAAGCTATGAGAGTTCCTTGTTGAAGATTTAATAAATCTGTTAAAGCTAAAATATATTGAAATTATCAAAATTTTTATAATCATTTTTTAATATACCGTAATCTATTCAATAAAATGAGCTTACCAAGAATTTCTGCAATTTCTTCCACGTTTGTTGAATTCATTGGAGCAAAATATTGAGTTTTTGGAGTGAAAAATCCAGGAAAATTTTTATCATTTCCATAAACAATAACGTTACAGCTTTGAGTTTCCTAAAAACATATGTAGGTAAAAAGATCATTCAAATATAAAATATAAAACTTACTAAGAATTCTAAAGTTTTTGGAATGTCTAAGATTGATTTTGCACCCGCACATACAACAGCAATAGGAGTTTTTCCCAATTCTATCAAATCTGCACTGATATCAAATGCTAAAATTTACTTTCTTCAGTTGCTACAACATTCTCAAATTTATGCAAATTTTCATCTTTTTATTCCTTTTTGTGAATAAAAAATGAAATCCGAAGTCAAAAGAAGAAAAGAATAATATCTACTAAATGCTTACTATCTTCTGCACCACGATGAACCCCACCAATTCCACCCGTTGCAAATACCCGAATTCCACATGCATGAGCTATCCTCATTGTTGCTGCAACAGTTGTTCCACCAACAGCTTTCTGAAAGAATTTGGTTTTCATCAAATATATTTGCAAATATTTATCTCATCCATAATCTAAGTACTGTATAAACATTACCGTACCTTAACCAAAACATTTGCAATATCTCGAACTGAAACTTTTGTTGCATCAATTTTTGGATCAGAAATCATTTCAAGTTCAGATTTTGTTAATCCAACTTTAATTTTTCCATTAATTAATGCAATCGTTGCCGGAATTACATTCTCTTTTCTAATTGTGTTTTCAAGTAATTTTGCTGTTCTAAATTTGGAAGAATCTCATTATTTTTTTGCAATTAAAAATGTAAAAAAATAAATAATTACTCAAAATTATGTGGTGAAGGAAGTCCGTGTGTAATTACGGTACTTTCTAATGCGACAATTGGATTATGTGCAGCTAAAGCTTCAGCAACTTCTTCCCCAAGAATAAGTCGAGATGAAAGAGATTGATGAAAAAGGGTTTTAGAAAATCGAAACATCTCTAAAGAAAACAACGAGTTTTGGTAACTTATTTTTCAATGAAAAGTTAAAAATATACAAACACAACAACTATTGCTTATGGCTACAGTAACCATTGTAGTATGTTAATTATACGCAACTTTTCTAATTTCGTTTATACTAAAATCACAAATCAATAAATACAAAAAAAAATAATACAAAACCGTATTTTTGACACTTTTCAGAAAAAGTTGAGACCGAAATCAAAGGGAATATAATGAAGACTTACGAAAACAATACAAAAAAATCAAACAAATAAATACATAAGGCATTTCAACAAAAATAGATTTATACAAAAATTGTTGAAGTCGATACCCATGGAATGAATGCATTTTTATGGAGCTGCCAATAAAGACGATGCATCACCTGCAGCACTTGGTGCAGCAGGAACTTCTGTTGGATCAGTCATATTCTGGAGATCATGAATTAATCGTCGAATGGTAGCTTCATTGGTTGTCTAAAATTTATGAGATGTAACAACTTTAATACAACTCATTGTTTAACATACACTATTTTGTTGAATACCAATACCAGCATCAAAATCGGGATCATTTCCAGAGCCTCGGCTTGCAGCATCTAAAGATGATGTCATCAACCATTTTTCTGCTTGTTTAATAATATCATCTCTTTTAATCCAAAAATGTCTCATAATAACATCTTTAAAATATGCTGGTGGATTACGAAATTGTCCATATAAAGCATGAATAAGATTTGCTTGTTCAATATTAAAGTTATACTTCCGGCTACTTTCATCTCCACGAGTTGTACCTTGATGACGTTCAAAGCCAGGTTCATTGAAATATGGATGTTTCACAAGAATTAAAGCCTATAAAATTAAAGTTTTATTCAAAGCAATTCAATATACATTTATTAAAGCACACAATAACCCCCATTATAAAACGTAGTGTGCGTCATACATGTGTTACAGTCGATAGAAAAAAAAAACACTTACTTGAATACTAACAAGAACTTGAAGACAACTACATAATGGATTCCATTTTTCTTCATTTCGACCTTCCCATGTGCCCAAAAGTGAAAGGCAAACTTTTCCATCTGCATACAAATTTGGATTAAAACGAACAGTTCCTCCACCAGTAGTTAAAAGTAAACACTTTGGAGGAGTATTCGGATAATTAGGTGGAAAAAAAATGTCAAATTCAAAAAGACCATTGCAATATGGAGTATCTTCTGGACCAGTAATAAGTACCTGTAAAACTATCTATATAAACAGTTATATAAGAATAAAAGCACCAACCTTTAAAACATCAACTCTTGATTCATCCATAACAACAAAGATACTGCTGCTTAAGGTTAATGGCAAGGATGATGTCATTGAGGCAAGTTCTTTTGCAATCCGACGATTACGTTCACGATTTGATGCTGCGATTGGATTAATAGATTTAATTTCCTTTTTAAAGTTTGTTGAGAAAATTGGTTGATTGGTATCATCAATTAAACGAGTTGAAGTCATTTGCAGCTTTTCCAAAAGCTTTTTATATAAATCTTCTTGTGAAAGATTTGCTGAAGCAATGCTGCTTGCAGTTGGTGGAGGTGAAAGACATCGTTGTCGAGGATCAGCAGTTTTTACACGCTTTTCTGGTGGAAGTTCTGATTCATATCGTCTTGCACAATGAAGAACAAGTTCAGTGAGATCATTGATACGTTGAATAAAATCAATAAGAGTAAAATCAGGTGAAATTGGAAGCTTTGTATTATTCATATATGAATTTAAAGCATCTCTAAATTTTGGAATAAGCTCTTTTGCAATTGATTTTGATTCAGGATCTTTGGGAGTAACCAAATATGGCAAGAAAGAAGGAATAAGACTTAGTCCAGCAGTAAGCTCAATTAAAGATTGATAAAAATCTAAATGCTGAGAAACATCAAAAATGGAATCATTGTTAAGATGATATTCAAGAAGAGAGAAAATAGCTGTATCCAAAATCATTGGTAATAAACCATCAACAAGATGAACAGCTTGACGGCCAGCCAATACTGATGCATTTACTTCAGATAATTTTAATGAATCACCCCATAGATATGTATTTAAAGCACATAATAACCACATTAAATGTTCTTCTTGTGCAATTCTCTCTTCAACAGTTCTTTCAATATCCCATTGACTTTTTGTTGATCCTCTACCATATCCAATTCCACGATTTGCAGCTGCAGCTGGTGGATTATCTGCTGGACGAGGTTGTTGTTGTGGAGGTTGACGCTTACGTTTTGTTGAAGCTGTAGTAGCTCGTTGTACAACAACTTCACTATTATTATTTTCTCGAATTAATTTACATATTCTATCCACAACACCCGCATTACATAATTGGAGCTTTTCATCTGGAGTTGATTCACCAAGTATACTAAAAATAAAGGTTCAGATTATATTTATCGTTACAGCTGTTTCTACATACCCAATAACCTTTAACATATCAGACATTCTCCATGGCTTTTGATCAATTAAGTTATTAAGCCTTTCAGCTAAACTTTCAATATCATCATGTGGTTCTGGTGAATCATGGGTAGATAATGATGAACCCATTACAACACGCGTAACAAATCGACCCGTTGATATTACCACTTGCTTTGAACCAGTTACAAAAGCCAAAATTCTTTGACGTGATGATTCTAAAAATGGAATGAAATTAATAAAATTTAATTATCATTTTTTTGTTTTATTAAAAAAAATTTTGACGTCAAGAAAAAAAGAGATCATTGATGTGACATTGTAATAAATGTGTTACACTTTAGAAGGAAAAATCAAATAGGTTTTAACAAAGCTTTTATCAATGGTTTTTTGTAAGCTGATAAAAAATGAAACAACACCTTTAAAAAAAATGTTAGTGTATCTTTTTTTTGAAAAAATTAATTATCACTTTTTCGTGTTAGGAAAACTGAATGCAACATAGAAAGCAAATCTTTTTGGGAAAAAAAGAAAACAAAAAAAGCAATGGCAAAAAAATTTAGAGACAAACAAATTTTTATGTTGTCACATGAATTTTTATTTTAAATTATTACCTATTTCTCTTTTTTTTTCTATGTTAGTACAGTCTATTAAAAAATATAGTTGACTAACGTCAATAATAAAAAAAAATGAAAGTTAATTTACTGATTAAATTTTATTTTTATATTAAATTACGGTAGTATATTAGATGTGATAATTAGTTTAGGGAAGAAAAAATTGAAAATAACACATACATTTTTTTATTAATCGATTACTAGTTTACATTTTTTCAATTTTACACAAAAAGTGTCAAGACGGAACCCTTTTTAAAAATTTTAAAAGTGCTTTTTAACAATTAATTAATATAAGATAAAAAGTGGGAATTACATTTTGAAGATTTTGTAAAAGTAAACGAAAATAGACAACAATGCATGCCTGCATTTAAATGAAAAAAATGAATTTGTTCCGCTGTTTTTTAAAATCACAATTTATTTTCCCAAAGGAATTACAGTTGCTTGCATCAAGATCAGTATCAATTTTTTTAAAATAATTTGTTTTAAAACCAAAACATTTTAAAGTTTATTATGTTTAATTTTTAACTTAATTATAGTTAATAATTCTATGGAAAAGGTAAAAAACCCGCTTTGACATCATTTTTTTGTAATTCTCTTGTGGATAAAGAGTAAAATCTCTAATTAATTTTTAACAAAAATATGCGGGGTATTTTATGAATACTGTAAGTATAAAGGTTAAAAAATGAGTAAGCAAAAAACAGCTTTCAAATATTCTTAGAGTCAGAATAAATTAAACAGCAGTTTTGTTGAAAGAAAAATTGAAAATTGACAGACCAAAAGTTTGGTTTTAAATACCTATTAAATATAGCTACAGTTTAAAACAAAAACTATTTATCCAAAATTAAAATATCCATGATAAATGCTTTTAGAAATTTTTTAATTTGCTTTACTTTTTTATCATCCTTCAAAAAATGAAACAATTTTCAAAGCTATCATTTCTGTTAAACTGATATCAAGCAAAATGCCAGTTTCATAAAATTCATATCATTTTTCTTCTCTCTTGAATGTTTCTTCTCCCTCACAATAAAAATTTCTCACATTTCTGCTTTTTTCACAAAAAACAAAAAATTTCAAAAAAATATGAATTTTTTCTACTTCCTCGTTACTTTACTTTTTTTTATTTAACAACTTTTACAACATACTTTAATAAACCCCTTCACTGTAATTTTCCCCCTTTATTTTTTTCTTTTATACCAGTAACAATAAATAAAACAGTAAAAAACGATTATGGAATTTTAATTTCAAAAACAAAAAAATCTTATGTTTTTTCTTCTTCTTGTCCCAAGGAGAGCCATAAAAAATATATATTTTGTTTTATTACTTTTGTCCATTCTCTCTGTGTTTTTTTTATTGCGTTTTAAAAGTAATAATAATTCAAAAAGCATTTTTTAGGATAACATTTATATATTTTCTTTTTGAATAATAAAAAAAGAGAAAACTTGATTAATGCCTTAGAGATTTTATAAAAAATTCTAAAAACATGAAACCAAAGCAATAAAAAAATGACAACCTTTGACGTTGGTAAAATTAAATATTACGTTATGAAAAAAAGGTTTTTTGTCAAACATTTTTAATGACTAATATTAAAATGAAAAACTTACACCTTTTGCCTCTAAAAAATTTATATTGAATTTTGGGGTACGGAATATTAAACAGTTTTTTACACCTGCTCTATTTTTTGTGTTATTACTTTGTGTCTGTTTTTAAAATGTTAAAAAGCAAAAAAAATATGTAATTTTAATAGGCGATTATTAAACAGTTAATGAAAATAAATGAGTTTGGTAAAACACCAAAATTTACAGTTTCAAAAATATCTTCTAAATTTTGCCCAAAAATAAGCTTTAAAAATTATTTTAACTTTGTCACCAAAAAATTGTGACAAATTCATTTTTAAAATGTTTACTTACAATTTTTTTTTGTGCCGTTATTTCTGTGTTAACAACTTTTTTATTTCCAATTAAAGGTTAAACAAAAATACTGTAGCACTTTAGTCACCACTTTTTTTTATTACCACTACTTAAAAAGAATATTAAAGCAGGAAATAAAAAAAATTTTTTTTACAGCCTTAAGTAATAATTTTTTTTTGAATTACGTTACTACAGTTTTAAAAAACATATTTCATTTTAGAAAAAAACACAATAAAAGAAAAAAGTTTTTTTGAATTTTTGAAGATAACAAAAAATCTCAAAACAAAAACAAAAAATTTTTAGCAAAAGTATATTTTTATATTTCGATAATTTACAAAGAAATTATATTCTTTTGTTAGCTTTTGTAAAAAGAAGGTCAAGGAAAAAGACAAAATTTAAATTTGTAGAACACTGCTACTACTACCGTAATTACCCAACTACAAAAATATTAGAAAAGGTTTAAAGAATTTTCCAAAAGTTTTAGACATGAAAAAGGATGACAAAAAAGTATAAATTAATAAACGCATTTTTAGATTTTTAAATGTTCCTATAATTAACCATAATTAAAATATTTAATTATTTTTGGTAAATTTAAAGAGAACTAATTTATTTTATATAAATATTAAAATTTTTTACTTACCAATAATAATTTCACTGCTTGTTGAAGGAAGTGAAAGGGATTCAGAATTTGCGGATTCTGCAGCAGCAGATTTATTACTAGGTGTTGGAGAATTTTCGATTACTGTTACAGTTTTTGGCGGATTTGTTGCCGCTGTTGCAGCAGTTACAAAATCATTTAAATCCGCAGTTTTTTTGATTATCCCTTTTCCACCAACTGGAAGATTTGCAGCCGATTTTGTGACAACGGCGTCGCCGCGTCTCGACGGAAGGCAACGCCGAAATACGTGAATTTTTGCAAATTTAAATAAAATAAAAGTAAAATAATAATTTCGGGTAGGTGAAACAAAGGCAATTTGCTTCAAATAAAAAAACAGATGAAATAAAAAAAATCTGTTTCAAAGTAGGCGGTGGTTGTTAAAATACCGTAGAAGGCATTAATATTTTAAAAAAACACTAATAATGGAGTCGAAAAAAAATTACTACTACTTTTTTTTCGAAGCTGTAATTTTAGCAGGTAAGCATTTAAAAAAGAGGGGTGTACTTTTTGTAATGTAATAATATGAGTAAGGCAAGGCAAAATATATGTATTTTGTTTAAATAACAAGAAAATATTTGACGACAGCAATTTAGAAAAGGTACCTATAAAAAATGAAAAATATCAATTAAGTATTAGTTGTAAAATACCGATTATATTTAAAAAAACAGTAAATCACGAAATCCACGTGATTAATGGTCAGCTTTAAAGTAGAGAGATAAAAATTAGAAACACGTAAACAGAAAATCAGTTTTGTTGAATTTTGTCAATCAAAGGCATTTTGGGTCCAAAACGTTCATAAAAGCTATTTTAGAAAAAGAAAAAGTATTGAAAAAGTATTTTGACATAAATTTAGTCATGATATTTTGAAGGAGAAAAATTTTCGGTAGGCTTGCTATGATTCAAGACAGTTTATGACTTTGGTTTTAGATGGAAAACTAAAAATTAAATGAAATCTACGGTATAAAAATTAATAATATTTAACAATCGAAACATTAAAAAAACTTGTTTCGATTGTTACATTTTAAAAATTAGTTTTTGGATTTGAAACTAAATTTATAAAAAAAATTTGCCGAATAAAGACAGAACAAACTGTTAGCTAAAATTTAACGCCCAAAAAACTAGTTATAAATGTTTCCTTTTGAAAAATTCAGTCTAAAAGAATCAAAGAGTTTAATAAAACCAAAAAACACGCAAATTTACAGCTTTAATATATTCCAAAAACTTTAACAACAAGTAAAAATAATAAAAACGGCAAAAAAAACACTGTTTTTTGAAGCGACTTCAAAGTGACGACGGAGGCCGGCCAAGAGGGAAAAAAGATAAAGCTTTTCCCCTCCCAAAAAGAAAGCGGCAACCTTCTCGTGTTAAACTTTGCCTTGTTTCCACCCTTTTTTTCTTTCTCACTTTTTTTTCTTCATTGGCAAAAAAAATTATGCTTGTAAATGTGCAAATGTGTTTTTTTTACCAAATAACACGAAGAAATAACAGAGAGGCATAGGCAGAAAAGAGACATTCGTTAGCCTCCACTTTTTTTTCACTTACTTTTTCTTCATTTTTTTTGCCTTCAAAATTTTGTTATTTAAAAAATAAAAAACAAAATGGTTGTGACAAAGGAAAGGAGAAAATGAAAAAAAGGCAATGACATTGGCATTGGTGGGACGGCATTTTTTTTTTTGAGGTTGTAACTAACGAGCAACCATTTAACGGCAAAATGATGAAGAAAAAATATTACAAAAGGTTAAAATTGCATTTTTGAGTCATACAAAAAAGTTGTGTTTAAATGAAATATTATTACAGCTGATGAGGTGTTACGGTTAATTTAGAGAAGAAAATGGAAGGAAATAAATAAAAGTCAATTATATTTTTTTAAATATACGCCACCGCTAAATTTTTAGGTACAACAAACATGCTTTAAAAACGAAAAAATAAGGAAGTTAAAAAAAAGTTAAAGTAGTCTATAAATTTGTTTTTATATTTAAATGATAATTCAAAGAGGAAGGGAAGAAACTTGAAAAAAAGAGAAAAAAAATTGTAAAAGAATTTTTGAAGCAGACATTGATTGTAACCGTTTTCAGTGAAGCGAAAGTTTATGCTTTGAAGAATAGAGTTTGTAGGCAAAATACTTGTTACACCGAAAAAGTGGCGTTCAAAGAATGGAATTTTTTGCTGTTAGATGCATTATAGCTTAACAATACGCTGTTGTTAAGCATTCTTTTTGCAGATTAAACAAAAATTAATTTTAATAGTATCGTATCAGAACTTAAAAACTGTTATTTACAGACTTAAATGCTAGAAAAAAATATTCCTTTGTTTTATTGTTGCTAGGCGATTCTTTAAAACCTTCTTCCTTCTACAACGCTTTAGTTTTATCATATGTCAGTTTAAGAACAGAAGTTAAAAATAAAAGTCCATATTTTTAAAAATACTCAAAAATACAGTTCATTAAAAAAATTTAATCTGATAATATCAGTTATCCACAAACCTGCTTTCAAATATTGCAATTTAAAAGACTATTACAAAAAAATAGCTATATATTTTTTACAGTAATCTATAGTTTATTTTAACTCAGTTTAATCCATTTTAAAATCAATTTTAAATCTACTGTTAAAATATTACAGATTCTGTGCTCACTAAACTCACATCTAATTTTTAAATTTTTATACAAAATAAAAAATATATAAATAAAGCTAAAAATAAAAATTCTCACAAGATAACACTTTAAAAAATGGCATAATTTGGATTTTATGGAAAAGTAAAATAAAATACAATTTTTTTTGCACTTTTTTTAACACAAAATTTTCAAGTTTCAAAGTATATGTTTTTAAAAAATACAAAGAATTTGCTCAAAGATTACAAAAAAAATAATTTGTTTTAAAGCTTTAATGTTTTTTACATTTTAGAATACTCAATACCAGTAAAAATTAAAATTTAGTCCATAAAACGTCGGTAATAAATTTACAGTTCAATGAATAAGTTCTTTGGTCTAAAACTGAACACCATTTTTATTAAAATTATTTTAAAATGGTCAGCTTTTTGCTTTCTAATTTTATTACGGACAGATTTTTTTGAAGCATCAGATATGGAAGAAAAAATATTCCCAAAAAAACAAATATGAATTGTTTCCGGCACTAATATTGGCTTTTTTTCCAGATCAGCATAAACATAAAAACAGTAAAATTTTGAACATTTCGATAGCAATATTTATAAAATACTAAAAATCCATAAAAACAAAGAAAAAGAAAAAACCCTTAATTATGGTAACAAAAAATTATTAAAAACGCTAACCAAAAGAAGAAGAACGAATATGCCAATGTAAAAGCTGCCAGACAACAATGTCAGACAAAATTGGCAGTTAAAAAACAGATTATTAATGAACTTTCTTTCTCTCATTTTTTATTCTAACGTTTTTTGACATTCAATTTTTCTTGTGCTTCTACGAACACAGAAAAAAATTGTGAAACGAACACACCAAAAAAATATACGTTTTTTTAATTAAAAGTCGTAAAAAACAGAAAAGTTACAAAACTTTTGAGAATAATTAAATTTTATAAAAAATTAAGAAGAACAAAAAAAATGTAAAACCACCCATTTTCCTCAGACAGACAATTTCAACAAAAATAATTTATTTTAAGGCCATAAAAAAGAATACAAAATTTTTCTTAGAAATAAATGTCTAAAACAACTGTTGAAAGACCAACCTTTTTGCAAATTATTAAAAGATTAATTATTAAAAAAAAAGAAAAAGACGTCCTTTAAAGCTGCATTTAATTAAGCAAATGAAAAAATAATTTGAGCATAAACAATTTTGGAAAAGTTTTTATTAATTGTCGTTAAAAATCTATGGTTTAATTTTTACATGCATGGAAAAGTTTTAAGTTTATTTTTAGTTAAATGCACAAATCGATAGTAGTTTTTTTTGCTTTTTTCAAGAAAGAGTTTTATTTAATTCAATATGTTAAATCTCAAATTGCATACAGTAAATAAAAAAAAATCAGACAAAGTTTAAACAAACGAAATCAAAAAAATATTACGGTGGAGACACTTCTACAACGCGTTTACCACCATTTTGCTTTTTTGTCAGAGAAAAGACAAAGAAAAGAATGAGAGTGCAGAGTTTCGAATTTTTTCGAAAGTCTATTCTCTCTCTTTTTGAAAAGAAATGTGCACGATTTTTTTAAAGTTCCACCAGATACATAATTTTGGTTCCAAAAAATGCAGAATTTTAATATTAATTATAATTGATAAAAAAACATAATAATCATAGTACTGAACAGATAGATAACTGATAAAGAAAAAATAAAAATTGCGGTAATTTTACAGTTAAATTTTGTGATTCTCCTTGGTCCAATTAGCAATTATGCCTATCATATGCAGATTTTTTTTTTGAGTCTTATAAAATAAAGATAAAATTAGCAAAAGTGAGCGAAAGTGAGTGGAAAAAATATTTATCTAGAAAAACGTAAAGTAGCATTTTGATCGTGCACATTGCTATTTTTGAATGAGATCGATCTTTTTTTTTTAAGACAAAAAAGCGAAAGTGTGCTAAAAGCGTTTTAGCGTGGATACAATGAAGCAGAAATCATAGCTATTGTTTAAAGTGAAAAATTTACGAAAGTTCGAAATCTAACATTTTTAAGTCTGAAAGTTGCGATATTTACAAAAATTTGCTTATAAGCTTGAGTTCTGATGTTTTTCGATTCTCAAAGATGACTTACAAAAACTGATTTGTCATGTTTTAATAACTAAAATTTATGATAAAAGTTGTGTTAATAACTATGAATAAATAACTGGAGCCAGGGATGACAAAAGATCAAGGCCAGCCTCAGCCGGCCTCGGCCTGGCCTGAGGCCAGAAAGGCCTTGGCAAATAAGGCTTAAGGCCGGCCATCCCGTTTTATTTCGGCATTGTTCTTATCCCTGTCTGGAGCTACTGTATGGCGCTATCTCTCGGTCCGCGGTTGGTCGGCGACTTAACGGGCACTCTCTCGTTTTGGAAAAGAAAGAGAGAGTGTGCGGTAAAAGGAGTGCGCCTGTTGAAAAAGGTCCAACACTACTTTGAACCCACGTTTTTGATTTCTAGATTTAAGGTACCGTATGATGTGAAAAACTTGAAAAAAGGATAGCATTGTGACCGTGTATTAATAATGCGTGTCTTTTAATAGTTTCAGATAATTATTTAATTTTCTTCAGATAATGTCACGAAAAAGAAATTCTAGCCGAAAAAAGAAATCTTCCACCGTCCCAAAACCAATTATCTGCAGAATTGCTGACGCTTTTTCTACACGAATTCGAAATCTTGGAGTTTCATTTGTCAAGTTCTGTATTAAAAATGTCTTGTTTCAATCTTTTCCTGATCTTAATGAAGGACAATTGACTTTTAAATATGATAAAGAATTACAAATATTGTTAATGAAATTTGGAAATGGCAATCGTCATTACTCATTTGATTATTTTGCAGGTTCTGTGATTCTAAATTGTGAAGAATTAGCGACACTAATTTTAAAACATTATATTTCACCTGAGAATCGTACAGAAGCTACATATAAGGTAAGTCATTTCTATACTGTAGTTTTTTGTTGGGACTATTTTTCAAACAATTTCAAATTTTGATCTTTCATTTTTTTTTACATTCAACCAATAAAGTTAATTAAATATCCTGATATGGTTTTTTAGGGCCCTAACGTACCATCTTCTACTATTGATTCAGATTTCAATGAACATCATTTTCAAAATATTGAAACAAAAATTGGATATAAATTTCAAAATCGTACTTTACTTTTACAAGCTTTCACAAATGGATCTCATCATTATGCTTCTAAATATGGCACATATCAACGCTTGGAATTTCTTGGTGATGCCGTTCTTGAATATTTAATTGTTCGTGATATATATGCTAAACGTCCAAAAGCAACGAATATTCAAATTGGAAGACTTCGTAGCAAACTTGCAAGTAATGCAAATTTTGCCACATTAGCTATTAAATTTGGTTTGAATAATTTTATACTTTGCCGATCGAAGATTCATGGACAAAAATATTGTGCTGATATTTTTGAATCTCTTGCTGCAGCTGTTTATCTTGACTCTAATAAGAATTTGGAAACGGTATGGCAAATTTTTTCAAAATTGATGAAATAATGTGCATATAATTTTTTTTATTACTTAATTTTCATGTGTAAATAAAACTTGTTTTGATTTTTTGTTTCTTTAAATCAGTCTACCGAAACATTGCCGGTTAATTATTGGTTGATAATTTGTAATATTTTTAAACTTGAAATATGAATAAAAATGAAATTACAACATTTCGATCACGAATATTTTTCTATTTTCTTTCATCTTTTTTTCGATAAAATCAACAATTTGTCAACGTTAAAGATATAGTGTTACAGCTTCAAAAATTAAAACGAATTGCTTTTTGGTTTAATTAAAAATATAATAGATCAATCTTTGAAAAACTGTTTGCTTTATATTTGTAAAAATGAAAACCACTATTTTAAAGATTCTAATAATTTAAAACTGATTGAATTCTATTATTACTCGGTAGATTTCGGCTTTCAGCATAACTTGAAAGAGTTTTCATTCGTAAAACCTGAATTGCTTTTCTTCGAAATGGTACAACAAAAATGAATGTTGAAAGTGTATTACAAACTGGAATCCAATTTAATATTCCTAAAATTTATACGGAATAAAAATTTAAATTTTGACACAAGTCTATTTATCACAATAAAAAAAATATTTTTTGGAAATAATATTACAGTTTAAAACTACAGTAACCCTTTTTAAAAATGTCAAGCTTACCAGAAATAATAGGACAAAATTGTCCACAATTAATTTGTGTCATTCCACAAAATGCAATAATTGTTAAAGGTAAACAAAAAAGGAAGAATGGAGTCAATGCCTGCAAAATGAATTGGATTGTAATTTTTAACATTGTGTTGGACGGAATTTAATAATTTGTTCAAAAAAAAAGAAATTACCTGTCCAAGAAGAGCTTTTGTAACTTGATTTTGAATTCGAAGTTTTCCGAGTGAAAATTGACTTTGATTTTTTCGAAGATGTTTAATAATTCCAAAAATACAGTATGAAATAATTAGATATGAAAGCATTATTTGAATTACAGCTGATATAACACATAGCTGAACGTCACTGTTGCGCTAAAAATTAATGTTTTCATTTACGGTAATTTTTTAAAAATATTAAGTGATCCAATTAGTTTATTTGAACATAACCAAACAAATAAAATATTTGGATCACTTATCGTGGAATTATGTCAGATTAAAAAGCATACCATATATCCACCAAAAAATGTAATTCTTTCTAATTTAAATGGTAAATTAGATGTTATAAATTGTCCAAATTCATAATCATATTCTTTTCCCCTTGCCATGACAGCTATAATACTTGAAGCATAAATTCCCCATCCAACAGTGACCAATAAAATAATTGTGATCCCATGTTTAAATTCAAATGAACTGTTTCTAAACATGTAAAATTATATTTTTTTGTGTTTTTTAATTCTATAAGCTTACTTGCAAAGTTGAATATATCGATATACAAAATTTGAAGGAATGATTAAAACAAGAAGAAGAAAAAGGGAATCATTAATGACTAACAAAACTTTTGAAATTTCAGCAATTTTTGCAAATGGTCCAGAAGATGTTATTATCATTGCACCATTATGAACAATAAAATGCTGAAATTCAAAAGTGATTTATGTTTTGCGTGGTTTCAATTATTGAACAGTTAACTATAATGTAAATTAAAAATTTTTCTTGATTTTTTTTAATTTTATGTTATAATCTTTAATGTTGTTCCTCAATTTTTGGCTTTCTTTTAAATTGTTTTAATCAATTTTTTTCTT
This sequence comes from Panagrolaimus sp. ES5, assembly GCA_901766855.1. NCBI lineage: Eukaryota > Metazoa > Nematoda > Chromadorea > Rhabditida > Panagrolaimidae > Panagrolaimus > Panagrolaimus sp. ES5. The sequence goes on from CABFKO010021672.1 coordinate 35,998, forward strand.
CGAAATTTAATAATTTTTTATCAATTTATTTTTTTTGTTAACGTTATTACAGTAACTATTTTATATTTTGGAAGTACTTAAAAAATCACAAATCTAATCAAAAGTGTATTTTTTTATAATTAAATTTTGCTCTTAAAATAGCTAAAATGTCATTCAATATGTTTTGACCTTCAAAGTAGTTTTTAAAAAAGCAGCTGTGTTCTAAAAAATATATGACAAAATTATTCTTGTTAAACCGCACTTTTCAATTATTTATACAGACAAAAATTTGGAAACTTTTAAAGTTTACTTTTAGGAAGCAAAAAACTAATTTATTCCAAAAATATTAAAAAATTGAGGTCATTGGATTCGAATTTGATTTTTAAAAAATCACTTACCATTTGTGTTATCCCAGAAATAAAAGCAAAAAATATATCAACAATGCAACAAAAAATAAGAAAATTTTTATAGCCTCGAAGGGCTTCCATTTTTATTGTTGTTGAAATATACAGTAATATTGCATTTAATACTATCGAAAAAAAGCATGCAGCATAATCATTTATCACAAAAATATTTAAAATATTCATATTTTTTAAAGCTTTTCTAAATATTTGAAATAATAATTTTACAACAATACTAACTTTTAATTGCAACACTTTAAAAAATTGAGAAAAGTAAAATAAGCAACAAAAGTCGCAGCACTTTCAAAGTTGTTTTTTTTTACTTTTGAAAATGATAAAGCCGGAAATAAAAAACAATTGGCAGGGGATAATCTTGGTATTGTTTTTATAGTATGAATGTAATTTAAACAATTATTTCAGAGCAGAGTTAATAAAAATTATTATTCCCCCGACGCTTACTTTTCTTTTTTTATTTTTTTTACTCCCACAAAAAAGAGAAGTGACTTATTTTTTTCTTTTCATTTCTTCTCTGAAATTATTTTTTCACCCCTTTCCTTCGGTGACACAAAAAAGATAAAAACATAAATAGCAATGTGCACAAGCAAAATGCGACTTTACGTTTTTCGTGAAGAACACATTGACCGCTCACTTTCGCGAATTTTATTTTTATTTTATCGTAATCAGAAAAAAATTCTGCATCTGATAGGCACTATCTCGAATCATGGCTCGGATGGGCTCGAAATTCGACTGACAATCTACCGTAATCTTCATTTTTTCTTTATCAGTCATCTTTTTTATCAGTATTATGTCTATCACTTTTTTTTATCAATTATTAATAATAATAAAATTATACATTTTTTGGTTCCAAAATTATATCTCTGGGGGAAATTTGAAAAAACCGTGCACATTGCTAAACATAAATTAGTAATTTCGAAAAAAAGTGTTGGTTTTTTACAAAAAATTATAGCAATGAACACTTTTTTTGTTCATTTTTTTGGAACTTTTCAAAGATGGCAACGGAAATTTTGCATTTCCTAAACTTTTACTGTTTAATTACTTTGTTTATTTCTCAAAAAATTAATAGCTTTGTTAATTTTAGGTGAAAAAAAGTGAACTTTAGAACTCAAAAAAAAACTTTTTTAATAATTTAATTTCTAATGATTGAATTATTAAATTTACAAGACACATTGGGGGCCTGGCTACGCCAGTCCCCCCAAGTTCAGTTTC
>CABFKO010021683.1:4685-36732 GCA_901766855.1 Panagrolaimus sp. ES5
TGGAAACAATATATGTATAATTTATTGCATCGATATGTAAAATATTTTCATCATATTCAATAATCAATGTTATAACATTATGTGGTAACCATGATAAACCAAAGATGAGTACCATTGATGCTAAAATTGTTGTTGTTCGACGTTGTTTTGCTAATAATAGTGCCTTTTGTTGATCCTTTGATGGAACTTTTGTAACACTACAATGTTCATTTGGCTAAAAGAATACTGTAAAAGTGGAAAATGTTTTTATTATGAAAAAAAAAACTAACTTTAACACTTTCTGGTCCTCTTGATGATTCTAATAGCTGTGATCTTTCATCAAGTTTTCGAATCTTTGAATTTGCACGTTCGCGAAGTCTTGAAAATATTACAGAATAGCAAAAACTCATTATTGCAAAGGGTATTAAAAATTGACAACAAAGAAGTACTAAAGCATATCCTCGACGAACTAATGGATTTGGCCATCTCTCTGTACAAAATTGCCCACAGTAACCAGGATAATTTTCAATTTTCATAAAATAGCAATATGGCGCTGAAACAAATGCAGCAATAATCCATAAAATTGTTGCAACTTTTATTGCACTTTTCGGCTTTATTACAGTTGCGTGTGGACGAATAACAAGAATATAACGATCTATGGCAATGGCAGATAAACTAAATGTTGAAACAAAAACAGAAACAGCCTGAAAAAAAGATAAATTTGTAAACAAAATGCTTGGATTTAAAGCATTCGAACCTGAATGAAAGGAAGTAAATGACAAATATATTCCCCAAAAAACCATGTTTTAAAGATATTTGTTATTGGAGTGATTGGAACTGATAATAAACAAATAATTACATCACTCATAGCTAAATTAAGAATAAAAATATTTTGTACAGTTTGTAAATGTCGATGTCGAAGGGTTAAAAACATCATTGAAATATTTCCTAATAATCCAAGTATAAAAATATGTGTATAAATAATTCCAAAAATTGTCATAGATATTACAGAATTTGTTGGATCTGGATAAATTTCTGTAAAATCTACACATGGATTTGTGGAATCCATTTCAGTTGTACTTGTCACAGCAAGGGTTGAATTATTCAGCATCTAAAAACTCGGTAAAAAATGAATAAAAAAAATTTGTTTAAATTATCTTTATTTAAATAAAGGATGAAAAAATCTTTTTATCTCTGACATCTTGTGACAAAAAATTACGATAAAATTACATCAAAAAAACTCACGCCTAGCAATTATATTTTAAAAAGTGTGTTATTAATTAAAGGAAATAAATTCTTCTCTTTTGAAATGTATTTATTTAAACAAGAAAAATCACTAACATGAATAATAACACTTATGTTTCTGAGATGGCAAAAAAATACTAATTAGAAACTCAACTTTTTCATAGAATATGGATTATCTATAAAATATTATTATATGTGAAACACAGCTAACACAATTTCATTTTTGAAACTTTTTGAAAAGGAACATTTTCAACTTTTGGTACATTATATCATTCCTCAATGGCTTCTTTGTTGAAGCCTACTAAAAATGCAACAAAAAATATGAGGGAAAAAACAAAAAAGTCAAAAATTAGCCATCTAAAATTTCAAAAATCAAAAACCTTTTTGACAATAAACTTAATAAACCTCCCTCGAGATATTAAAAAAAATAAAGAAAGTCAACTTTTGCTTTTAAAAAATAAAATATAAAGAAAATTTTTCGGGTCCCTTTTTTTCTTCTATTCTCCTATCATAAGAGTGGACAATTCAAGCGTGCCATTAATGTATGAAACAAGATTTAATAAACGGCTTTGAAAGCCAAAAGAATGGAAAAGCAAAAAAAAACTTAACCATAAAAAAAAGGACTTGGACAACAAAAGAAGATTTGAAGGAAAAGAAGCAGGAAGAGAAGTCTGGAAGAAAAAAAAGTACCAATACTGCTTCCGTTTTTACTTGAATAACAAAAAACTGTGTGGATATTTAATAACTATTCAAACAAATAAGTTTTGAACAAAAATAAACAAAAATAGAGCTTGGGGATAAATTGAAAAAAGGAGGATATTGGGAAAGACAAAAAAAGTTCATTAAAAAACGGAAGTTTAGATTTTTTTCTTCGTAAAAGATAAAGCTTAATAAAGAATAAAAACTAATTATTTGAGAACCTCGAAAAAAAGAGAAAGAAAGAGAAGCTACCGTAATAAGAAAATGAAAAATGTCTGAAATAAAAACTGAGAAAAAAAACATAGTCTCACTTTTAAGAAATCCAGAGAAAAAACGGCGTTGCATTAAAAATTGCAATTTATAATATAAAAAAAATATTGCCACAAGTGTCATTAAATTTTTACGTCAACACTAAAACTTAATGTTAGCGTGTATTAAGATAAAACATTCAAGATGGAAGAGAAAAGATATTTATATATGAAATCTTGAAGCATATTTCTAGATTTCTAGACGAATGGAAATTCTATATCATTGCAGAGAATTCTTAGAAAATAAAAAAATAAGGTAATTCGATAGAACCTTTTTTAATTAAATAATATCTTTTTGTGGTAAAAAAAGGTATACATAGAAATGAAACCATGTTCCAAGGAATTGCATTTTTTTCAAATCACGTCAACATCGGAGGAGTATTTCAAACAATGTAAAATCAAGTACATGCATGTATAATGCATATCATATTATAAAACTAAATTGAAATTTCTTAAACTACTTTACATAAAATGAGCAATCTTCTTCCCTTATTTACATTTAATGGTTAATTATTGTTTTAAAAAAATTTATAATTTTATTTTTTTTAAATAAGCCAACCTTTGAATAACCCAATTTTTGAACAACTTCTGGATAATGATGAATGAGTTTTTGATATAATTGTGGAGTAGAAAAAATATGTTTTACAAGAGATTGATAATCATCATACGTGAGGTTTCCTTGAGATGATGCAAGAAGTCGCATATCTAATAATGAATGATCAAAAAATTAATTACAATTAAAATGAAATGAAATAGGGTAGTTTTTTGTTTTGTAAAAAACACGCAAAGTGAAACAACAAAGTTTTTATCCCAAAAACTTTTAATTTGCCCAAAACAAGAGTCAAAAAAAGGAAGATTAAAGAAAGGAATGAAAAAATTTTTCGTAAGGTTTCTTAAGAAGCAGCAACATTATACAGGAGCTCGTCATTTTTTTTATAACGGACATAAAGTTGTAATAATTTTTTTATTGAAATTTTAATAAAATCATAAAATATATAAAATTGCATTTAGATAAAAAAAATGTTAAAGTAAAGGTATTTGTAAGCACGAAAAATTATAATTTTTATAGAAAAAATGGTAGTGATACTATTAAAGAGGGCGTTAAAACATTTAAATTTGAAATTAATATATTTCCCATTTTTATTCCAAATTATGAAAAAAATTTAGTCTTTTTTCTTTTAACAAAAAAGAAGAAGAAAAAAGAATGTAAAGAGGAAGAAAATTAATAAAGTATGCATCATACATGAAGGCATAAAAGTTTTTAATCATATAAAATGGGATCTCCAAAATAAAATAAACTACACCCATGAAACAACAACATCTCTTCCATTTTTGCTTTTTTTTTGAAAGAAAAAGCGGATGTCGAAAATGAACGAGGGCATTAAATGAAAAAAGTTTAATAGTAAAAAAAAGTCAATTCAAATGTTTAATGTTTTAAAAACAAATAGACATGAAAAAAAGTGAGGCATAAGTAATGTCATTAACACCACACATTTTAATGGGTCTGCTTTTGAAAATAAAATACTTGAAAAACAAAAAAAAGCTTAATAAATTCAAAAATGTAAAAAGAGGATGACTCCGAAGAAAAAAAAACTTTTTGATTCTGCATTTTTAAAACTTCACCATGGTATTTTAAATAAAAATTTTTACAGAATTCAAATGCCGGAATTTTTTTGCCAAGAAACCATTAATAAAGTAAAAAAATTCTTTTTAACGGCTTACGTATGTATTCATCTCTCTTCAAATAAATATTTTTATAAAAGCATCTATTTTAGCGGAAATAGTTCGTGACAAGATTGTTTTAGCTTTTATTTAAAAGCTAAAAAAATCTGTTATGCCAATAAGAAGATTTGACAGCAATTTCGTTAAACATTAAAAATTTAACACGGAAGAATTTTGCTTTTAATTTCAAGAAATCATAAGCAAATCAAAAGTTTTACCACTTCCGTTTTAGCAAATTTAAAGATCTTATGGTTAAAATTTTCTTTTATAAATATTTAAAAATAAAACTTTCAAATGTATATTATTTTTCTCAAATGTAGCATTATAATTAAAAGTTCATTAAACATTCATCCTTTTAAAGTACAATCAAAATAAAACAGAAAGTATGCGGATATAAGCTTCTTATGAAACCTATTTGGGTCAAAATATTTTAAATAAAAATATGATTTAGTGATATTGAGCTTCTTGAACACAGTGGAAACAAGAAAGTTCACAACATATCCGCCATCAAAATCTTTTAAAACTAATACAATTTAACAATTTAAAAATTTAAGTATCAATAAAAAAAAATTTTACAATGTTATTAGGACACTTTTAAAAAAGCCCATATTAACTTTTGACACTTTTAATTGTCAATTTCAGGAAAAAAGGAATAAAATTGACGTAGTTTCTTACGTAATATTAAAAATCATTAAAAGGCGTTTTGGGATTTGAGGTTGCATGTATAAAGTGTGTTTAACACGCACAACTAAACCTTTATTTTAACGATTAATTTTTTTTGTCATTCTACAGTAACCCTTACTACAAAATTTTGAAAGTTCAAATTTTTTGACAATTTTCAAAAACGACATACATATAAGCGTTTATTTGGTATAGGCACAATTTACATTTAATAACAAAAATATATCCATAAATATATCAATTAAGGCATTTTTGAGATATAACTTTTAAAGGAATGTATTATAGTATTTTATAAAAATTTTAATAAATGAATGACCGAATCTGGTTTACAAAACGTCCCGGAAAAAAGTATTGACCCGCTTCGATGGTTGAATTATTGCAAATAAAAAAGGAATTCTTTATTGAATTCCAGCTTCAACAACGGCATCATCAGTATTAAGGCGACGATATCGAACACTTGCACCACCACGACGGCCACTAGGACGGCTATTGGGACCTTCGACAAGTAAACCTAAAATGATTCACATATTTTATGATGAAAAAACAATGATTAATAATCGCTTACCCATAATTCTTTTTTTGTTTTGAAAAATACAATAACATACAAAAAGGAAACCAAGCAAAATTAAAATGGTTCTTCCATGATGAGTATTTGGAACCTACAATAAAAAAGTATATTATTTACTTTACAAAAAATAAAAATAAAAACTTACTTGCACTTTAGCAGGTTTATCAGCCTTTGCTTTTGGAGGATTAACAGCTGATGGAATTGTAGGAAGAATTTTTGCAGGTTTCTTAGGTTGAACTTTTTCTGGAGGATTCTCTTTCTTGTTTTCAATTTCTTTTTCAGGAGCTTTGATATCTTCAACTTCATTCTTTTTTGTTGCCAAAGTCAAGGTTTCATTTACAGCAATAGTTGTTTCTTCTTTTTTCAAAGTTGTTGGTGAATCAATTTTAACATTTGGAGTGCCAGTTGATTTGATTACATTAACCTTTGCTGCAACCGATTTATCTAAATTATGAAACTTTTTTTAAATTTTTTTTATCAAAATTAAAAACGTACCATCACATAAAACATAATTAGCAATTATCATGAACACAGTAATATAAAGAAGACAGGAATATTTTAAATGGATAATCATATTATTATTTTAATTGATAACCAGTAACAGAACTTAATAATTTTTATTTATTGTTATGAATCAGCACGTCAATTTTAAACAAAAAACCGATAACAAATGTCTATGATAAATGACGGTTTTTAAGCTTTTGAGTAAAAAATATGTGAAGTGCTTTTTCACAACAGTTGGCAAATTCAATGCTTTGGCGTTCCGACCTCCGATGCAAAACGAACAAAATTAAAGCCCATCCCCCAATTTTGTAAAAAAAAAAAGAGGAGGTCCGGTAAAAACATATTTGTGAAAAATATCAACCAATTTTTGAGATTTTGATGATTCAAAAGGAGGAAAAAAAGATCAAATATCGCAAAATTTTGTAAAAATCAAAAGACAGTAATTTGTATGTAGGGCAAGAAAAACAAGGGTTAAACATCAGAAACAAGTTAGCCTTTTTATAAAAAACGGTTGACTTTAAAAGTTTTATGCATACATTTTTTGTTTAAAAATTTCACAGGGACACAACAACTAATTCACCCCGATCCAGCGCCGTATCCAAGGGGGGGGCACTGGGGGCACGTGCCCCCCCTGAAATTTGAGATTGTGACTAAAATTCTTTGATTTTTTGCCGCGAAGCGGCAAAAAAACAAGGGCGTGACCCCCCCCCAAAACGCCAGTGCCCCCCCTGAAATTTTTTTCTGTATACGGCACTGCCCCGATCCCCCTTAATATCACTTAGATACACTTGATTAAAATTTTAAAAATAAACTTTATTAAAACTCAACAACAAAGAAACAAACTTAACAATTATTAACTAATCAATTTTCATCATTTTCATCAACATAATTTCCTTCTTCTTTACCAGTAAAAATAAAGTCTTGCTTAAATGCAAATTCTTCCGAATATCCAGAATCTTTAATATCACAATCTTTGGAACATGTATAAATAAGAACGGTTGCATAATCAACTTTACTACTAACATCATCAATATCAATTAATGATAATAAATAAGGCATAAGTTGGAATTCATATTGACGTTTACTACCACAATTTCCACAAGGAGGAATATCAGATGGAGCTTTGGCATGATCAGTTGCTAGCAATGGTTCACCTCCACGATTATAACGAAGAATTTGATAGCAATTACGCTTTACTACTTTACTGAACTTTAAATACTTTTCATCTTTTTCCGATTCTTCACATTCATTTAAGTCATTCATTTCATTTTTAGGCTAAAAGTACCGTATCAATAATCAAAAAAATCTCATTCTTAAATACTTACATCAAACTTTGTCATAAGGTTTTGAGCCTTGCTAAGCAATTCTTGACGCATCTTTTCATCTTCAATTTCATCATCATCTTCATCTTCAGAATTTGTATCTTCTCTTTCTTCTTCCAAATCCAATTCCATGCCTAATTCTTCAAAAAGAAATGAATTTTCTTTTTCTGCACAAAAGCGATCTTTGTCCTCAGGTTTAGGGATAACTTTCCCATCTTGGCAGCACTGCTTATGCCCTTCTTTCCAATCAATCACTTGATGATCTTTCGTGCAATACCATGTACAACGACAACGTGCACACATTTTAGTTCCAAGAGCACCACAAACATTACAAAGTTTTGCATATTTCTCAGCATCAAAAAGTGGATCATCAACTTCTCCGTCGTGTTCAAAATTTAGAAGTTTTTCAGAGCCATAAAAATCATTGTGACGAGGAAGTTGGCAACGTAAAACACGAAAATTATCACTACTGCATGTCTAAAAAAGGGACTATAAAAAGGTTAAAAGCAATGTAAAAAGTCAAACCTTTTGACATGCATTATTAGGGCACATAAAAACATAAAGATAACGATGAAAAGAATTTGTAGATTCACCACTACAGTAAATTTGAATAAGCATTGGCATAACTTTATTACATTGCTTACAACTAATTAAATCAGCAGATGGAAGTTTAATAGGATTTAACCATGCCGGTTTACCACCAATTTTTCCTAATGGAAGATAATGCCTTTTTAGGGTAACGATATTTGCAGCATCTAATTCTTTACCAAATCCCATATACACTACAGGCTTTTTGGATGCCATTATAACAACAGTATATAAATATTAAAGTAAATAGGTAAAAAAGAAATAAAATAAAGTTGTAAAAATTGCGACAAAAAATTACTCTAAAAAAGTTTTTAAAAAAGTGTTGAAGGACATTTTGACACAAAAAGCGCCGTATTGAAAAAAAAGTTCTTTAATCTTCGAAGTGTTGTGTGTTTATTTTTTTTGTTGTTGTCCAATTTCAGCTGAAGCTATTGCGAAACTTTATGCTATGAATCAGTTTTTGCAATTTTTTTTACTCGAAGTTTCTTTACGTGTTCCGCATATATTTTTTTAACATTTAACGCGCTTTTTATCTATAAATCCACCTATTATAGAAAAACTTTAAACAACGTAATGTCTGTTAATACTTCTCATACTCCTGATGGTCGTGGTGTTTTGCTTTATCAAGGAGAAATGTAAGTTTTTTTTCTACCGTTATGCATTTAAAATAATTTATTTTAAACTTTTTTTAGTATTCTTCTTTTCTCCCAAAATGTTAACGTTGAACTTGAAGCAAATCCAAACCCAGTTTTTAATGATAGAAAATACCATGGATATATCTATTTAACTTCTCATAGAGTGAGTTAATAATTTTGCAAATTTTATCAATGTATTGATCTTTCTTTAGGTTATCTTTATCAATACAAAAAGCGGTAATCTCCGTTCATTTTCAATGCCATTCTTTTGTATGCGTAATGTAAAACTTGAACAACCTGTTTTTGGTGCAAATTATATGAAGGGAACTGCTATTGCTCAACCAAATGGAAATTATCAAGGTGATCTTGTTTGGAAGATTACATTCCCAAAAGGTGGTTGTATTCATTTTGGACAAGCTCTTCTTCGTGCTAATGATACAGGTTTGTTAATTTATTCCATTGAGTCATTTGATTATCTTTTTTCTATCTTTTTTAGCTGGTCAATTTGTTCGATATGATGTTCCACCACCATATGAAGCTCCATCTGCTGGATATCGTGAAATGCCTCCATCTTATTATTATCAAGGAAATCATCAAGGCTATGATTATACTGGAAATGTTTTTACCGATGTTCCAACAAATGTTTATGTATATGATGTTCCACCACCATATCCTGGTATTGATGGATTTAATCAACCACCACAAAATGGTGCACCTGGCAATCCTCCCTATCCTGCTGGTGCTAATCCACCGTATCCATCTGGTAATGTACCTTCTTATCCTGCTGGCAATACTCAACCTAATCCTAATGGCATGTATCCACCACTTCATCAAGCTCCATCTGCTCCACCAAGTGAACCTCCACCACCATATGAAGCTCCCCCATTGCCACAAAAATCATAAAGTATATAATACTGTATTTATGACGGCAAAAAGTTATTAACAGTTACTTTATTAATTGATAAATTATTTATTTTTGTAAATATTCTGTTTTTAACTTTTTTGAATGTTTTATCAAAGTTTATATTCATAACACTGTTTTTCTGACTGTAGTTATCACAATTTAATGCCAAATTCTTTAATGTATTTTTTGGTTTTTTATCATTCCATCGGTGAAATAAATTTTTTTAAGATTACGATATCTTTCTTTAGTTGAATTGTAGATAACACATTTATAGGCGATTTAAGAGAAGTTGACAAAGGGATGAGACAATATACATTTATCTATAATATTTAACACACAAGACATAAATAATATTAGGGAGAAAGCATTATATTATAATAAGTTGGACATTTTAATAAAAAATAAATAAAAACTAGCTCGGATCATTAAAGCACATGAAAAGGGTATAAAAGCAAGCTGCCGCGTTTTTTTAAATCAGCGAAGAAAACCACGGCTCATCATCTGGTATATCAAACGTTCCCTGAAAGGCATTTGGGGGTTACGGTAAGAAACGGTTAAAGATGTTTTTTTAAGGTTTTGGTAAGTTACCTTTAAGGCAATTCTATTTTATTACAAAAAATATCAAAAAATGACTTTGCATGTTTTGAAAGGTTTTTATAAAAACTAAAAAGGGCTGTTTTTTAGTTTTTTTGTCACGCACACCGTTAATTATATTAAAAAATTTTGTGAAAGTTTTGCTAAAAGCTTAAATTTATTGTTTATTTCTGAGATTTTTGTTTTTACAATTTAAAAAACATAGTTCAAAAATCTAACGTGAAAAATGAGAAATGAAAAAAAGGATTATTATTGTTTAAAATCTTATTTTGAATTCGTAAACTCACTACGAAGTTTTTCAAGACTATGATATCGCGTTAATTCTTCTGAAATATCAGTCATTTGACCATCTTTTGTATACAAAACTGTTTGTAATGAAGTATTGAATGGCCTAATTGGATGGGTTGCAGATCGTTTTCGATTTGAACTGCATTCTCGCAAAGAATAAGCTAAATCGCTCACTTGAAGCGCATTGAGATATGTTTTTGCGGTAATTTGTAAATATTTGCACATATCTGATACATATAAATCATAATCAGGTACAAATTCAACTTTGCTAAATTTTTGAGCTTTGTCTTAAAAATTATTTTTTGGGTTAAGATTACTGTAACTTTAACAAAGGTGGTTACCAGAATGTATAGAAGTTAAACTTCCGCGAGAATAATCTGAACTTAAAATTGTTTTAATTTTTTCCAAAATTTCTATTCCAAAATATTCCCATGGTCCAATTCTGAATTTCATTTGACTATTGGGGAAACAAATTGTTGCACTCCCTTCCAAAATAAGTATAAATCTTCGAGAAGTTTCCCCAGAAGTATATAGTTTAACTTGTTCATCTTCTCCATGTGGCATTTCTGACATATGAGGAAATTCAATCTAAAAATCCCTGTTTATTGTTTTTTATGTTGATATATTTTTTTTTAAAACCTTGTGCACATTTTTTCTGATAAGCATATGCATAGCTCGTTTATCCAAATATGATTCTTCAAAAATTGTTGTATGTGTGAGAAGCCATTGCTCTGTCATTTCAGCTAATGGAGCAGAAATATTTTTCCAATTTTCATGAGCTCTTAAGTGATTTCCTGACCGAACCTTTAAAAATTTTTTTCTGAATAAAAATTATGAAAATATTTTTTACCTGTTTAAAGACACGTTTTGCTCTAAATTTATTATCAAGAATGACGTCAGTTTCATCAATAATTTCTGCTTGTAAAATTTCTTCAACAATGTCTTCCAATGTTACAATTCCAATAATTTCACCTTCATTTTCATCATTATCATTTGGTGATTTTTTATGAACTACTGCTAAATGATATTCTCCCTAAATTTTGTGATTGATCTTTTTTTTGACATTCTTTCATATTTGCTTACTTCTTTAAATTCATCAAGCATTGTATGCAATGGAGTGTCTTCAGGAGTAAAACGTAATCGATGCTGATAATAAAAGCAAACACTTTTAACAGAAAATTCATCATTTGGGTCCAAAAGTGCTAGATCAGTGATAAAGAGAAGGGAAACAATCTACAATACAACGTACATTCATTTTTGTTTCAAAAAAAGAAAGAATGATTGTTTCCGGTAATTTTTTATACCTTTTGTCGATTTCCCTCTTCATAGATTGGAATTCTGCTATATCCTTTTTTGACAATTTCTCGAATTCTATTTTTATTTAAAAGTGTTTCATCTGAAAGCATAAAAACATCTTCAATTGGTGTCATAACATCTGCAACACTCTTTTCAATAATTTCCATAGCACCAACAACAATTTTAAGATCTTCAACAAGATCTTTATTTTGTTCCCAACTTGGCGTCATTTTCATTAATTCTAATAATTGATTGTGATCATATCCAACAATATCTTCACCAAGTAAATAATCTAATGTTTTACCAATTGGCCATGCAAATGGGAAAGTTAAAAACATAAAAATTTTTGTTAATACAATTGTTTTTGCTCCAACTGCGAGACCATTTCTGAAAAGGGATACGGTAACTATGAAATTATGTTGTATGGTACTTACTTGATGCAAACACTTTGTGGAACAATTTCACCAAAAACTACAATTGCAAATGAGGCAACAATGAATGCAATAATTCCAGAAGTTAAATCTTCCATCAAAATTGAAATTGCAGAATTAACAAAAACATTCATAATTAAAATTGTACATAATAAATAATTTCCAGTTTTTCTAATTGGTAAAATTGCTTTTGCATATTCTCTTTCCGTTTCAGAGCCTTTAAAACGTTGCAGTTGTTTTGTAAATATATCTTAAAATCTTTTTTTTGTACCTGAATTTTCGATAAGGATAAGTTCTTGTGGAGATAAAGCCATTAATCCAAGATTAAGACCAGAGAAGAGAGCGGATAGAGATAGCAAACAAATTATCATTACAATTTGTACTTCTTCAGGCATCAAATGAGTTGGTGGATCATGTGTTGCAATAATCCATGTTCGCATTTCATCAATCTTAAAAATTACTGCTATTAATATTTAATTTTTAAGTTAATTTTTTCCGTACGAGAACCATATCTTCTTCATCATCTTCAATTCTTCCCGTTGGTTTTTGTTTTAAACAGATACGGTATGCTGTTTCAGCCCTAAAAATTCATTTATTGTTAATTTGTTTTTCTTCTTCAAAACTGCTTTTTTACTAACTCTGGAAATGCCACCTTCATTTCAATAACTTTATCCGTTTGAGTTACAAATGCCGAATGTGAAATATTTTGAAGGGAGCGCAAACAATTATCTCTTGTAAATGTCACCAAGGCAACATGATCCAACCAAAATCCAAATAAAACAACTCGAACATCCATGTCTGGTTCAACAACGCTAATACCAGCAGTGCTTTAAAAGAAAATTTAATTTAAAGTTTTTTTGTGAAATTTTTTTCTTCTTACTTGTAACTTATAAATCCTGTTGTTCGTGGAAGTGATTCAACTCGAACTCCAGATATATGTGGACGTACTTTTATTGTTATTAAATCTTGGGGATTTATGTAATCTGGTAGCATTCCCTGTAGAAATTTTAGTTTTTTAAAATTTATTTATTTAAAAATCTTACTTTTGTTAAGACCACTGTCTCGGCGTGAAGTCCCTTTAGCAAACATAATAGGACAGAAAAATAAATACCAGCTAACATCCAAAAATTGAGAAGCACTGATTTAATCAAAAATACCATCTTAAATCAATATAATGCAGTTAACCCATTATCAGTAAATATAGGGTTGAACTTTGTGATAAAAAGATAAGCCGTTCAACGACCATAAAATGATTTCTCTTTTCTTTTCTAACAACCAAATAAGCAGGAAGAATAAATTATAAATTTAAATTAATTTTTAATAAATCAATTTAACTTTTCAAATTCAGTTCAAATATTTTGTTTTTTTTGCTGAACTTGATCACGTTGAAATAAAAACGTTGTTCCAAAAATGGGGGGTGACATTAGTCATTTTTCGGTGTTTCTTTTTTTTCTTCTTCATCGTTTTCTTTTTTCGATAATGTCAAAAACATGTCTTGCAATTCACTTGCCCTTTCTTTTTATTTTCTTGCATTTGTCTGTCTCTTAAAATCAAAAATATTTTTACCTTTCTTTGGTAAGATACTTAAAAGAGCCATTTTTCATGCCTTTTACTTATTAAATATGTCTATGATTTGTAAATGTAAGGGATCCTATTATTTTCAATCATATAAGTTTATTGTTAAATTTTCAATATTATATTTGAGAAGCAAAAACATTTTAGAAGCATTGATTAGGGGAAACACAATTACCAAAACGATCACGAACAAAGCCATTATTGCATTGGCATCGACCAGGTAAACATTGAGTTGTACAAACGTTATTACGTTGGAAGCAACTTGGTTCGCAAGCGGAGGCACATGAACGAAAAACTTCATTACGAGCGCATTGATTGCCTCCACCACCTAAAAAAAAAGAGATTGTTATCTTACGTTGCATTTGTTGAAAAAAGGTAGTCGACAAAACAAGTTTTGAACACTTATAAAAATTTAATATTCCTGAAGTGCAAAAAAAATCTTTTACCCTGAACACAAAATCCATTAGAGCATCTGGTGCCTGATTGGCAATTGAAATTGCTGTTACATCGACGAAGGCATTGATTATTGAAGCAGCCAAAACCAGGAGCGCAAGCATTATTGTTACGGCAACCTTTACCCTTTTTATTTTTAAATATTTTATTAATCATGATTCTTACCTAAACGGCATTGGAAATTTATACAAATTCCATTTTGTCCACAATGAGAATCAGATGTACATTGTCCTGGTTGATCTGAATATCATATTTATTAATTAATTTGTTCGATTGCATTTATTGCTTACTAGCTAATTGCCGGCATGTGCCTTCAACACAAACGAATCCATTGGCGCAATCACTGAAAGCACGACATCCAGCAGTACAACGATTTCCAGTACAAACATTTCCACGTGGACAATCATTATCTCTGTTGCAAATAGCTAAAAAAAGAAGATTTTGAAATTTCAAGGGTTACGGTAGAAGAACTAACGTAAAGTGCATCGTCCAGATGTACATAAAAGACCTTGAGAGCATTGATTGTTGGAAGTGCATCCTGCAATGTTATTTGTGTATTTTAGTTATCTAATTTTTAAACTTACCATTAGCACATCGTGAATTTTGACAAATTTGATTTCCACCGCATTCACTGTCACGTGTGCATCCTCCTATATATATATAGTTACAGTAACTGAAAAAGGTTAAAAAAACATACTTGGTGGATTATTATTTTGGCATTGATTAGATGCAACACATTGTCTGGTATTTGGATTTCTGAAGAATCCATCAGCACACAAACTTAAAAAAAACAGTTCATTTGTTAAATGCGATAGCTTAGCATCTTTTATACTTACCACATCAATTGATTACATTCTCGATTGCAATTCATTTCACCGTTGCAGCTACGTTCACAAGCAAGACGAGAACAATTTTGACGAACAAGAACTTCACCGAAATTACACGTTGGAGTTGGATTTTGTTCAGCGGGACATGAAGCACGTGGAACACATTGTCCACTTCGGGTACGTAAAAAGCCTATGTAAGACACACAATTAAAATAACTGTACGAAACCTTTGAAAGGATTACTTGGGGCACATTGACATTTTGCAGATTGACATACAGTACGACAAGTTCGACCACCTTCTCCTTCACAAGAGGGTTCACAATCTTGTGCACATTGCCAAAAAACTTCATTCTGATTTCGGCATCTACAAAAATAATCTTTATTAGAGACTTTTTATTTTTATGATTTTTTCTTACAATGGCTGTGAGCTACAATCTTGTGAAATTCGACGGCATCCTTGAGTGTCAATTGTAATAATCCATTGACAAATTCGACCAGTAGAAGCTGCCTGAGATTGAGCTTGAGGTTGTGCTTCAAGTGGTGGACAATTTGATGCAACCAGTCGCCCAGTAACGTCTTGAGCAGAAACAAAAGAAAGTGTAGCAAATGCTATTAAAATAGCAAATTTAACAGCCATTTTTGGAAAATGTAAAGAAAACTGTAGAATAATGTGCTTTTTATATCTCCAAGTTGCTTCATACTTTGCACTGTTTTGCTTACTAACTATTCATTTTCTCAAAAAATCATTATGTTCGTAATATTTTTTTTGATTCATTTTCAAAATTTTGATTATTATTCATAACTTTTTAGTTGCTCATCTTCAGCAGCAACAAAAATGAGCAAAGGTTAGTTTTTAGCGTTAATATTTTTTCATGTAAAATTTATAATCGAATCATACAGCAATTTGGAAAAAACCGCTTTAAAGATGTTTTTTATCTATTTTTTTGATGGATACAACCACAAAAAAAAAGAAAAATGTTGTACCTTTTTTTGCTGAGCTTTTTTTTCTTAAAGAAAAACAAATGAAAGAAATAAATGTATGCGTAAAGGGTAAAAGTACACAACCAAAAATAACTACTATCTTTTTTTGTTGTTGGTATTTTATGTTAGAAAAAAATATGTATATGGAGGACAGAATGCCAAAGTCAGGCCAGACCTAGACAGCCGTAAACAATATATAATTTGCCGTCTGGGTCAAATTCAAATTTGTAAATAATGAGAGACAATAAACAATTAAATTCCTGGCTATATCCTTTTTAATTTTGTCTAGACTATTCTTAAAGCCTTGTATATTTGAAAAATCCATAAAAATTGTATATTTTGCTAATCATAAGATATTATTTTGAAATTTATTTATATTTCAAACTATTCTTTTAGATATAAGAATTGAAAGCAACAAAATTTATTTATTAAAGCCAAAAATTGCCTATTTTAACTTTTAAATTATTTTATTTTAACAACGCGATCCAATATTCAATCAAAAACTCAATCAGAAAATCAAAAAGAAAATTTTTTAGAAATTTAAACCATTCATCATAATGGAATCACCACCAGCTGATGAAAATCCTGAATCAAGCTTTTCAACTGCAAACGCAAGTGGAGTTGGGCACTTGTGTAAGTTTCAAAAAATTTAAATCCAAACAATGTTAATTTTGAAAAATTGTAGTATCAGATCTTGATGGCTCTGTTGAACCAGAAAAAAAACCCCCTCCACCTCCACAAGTAAAAGAAGGAAGAGGAAAAAAATCTTCATCAAAAGATGTCAGAAATTTACCTGGAACAACAAATATGAAACGTCCAAATGTAAATGATAGCATAGCAGTGATAAGTGATTATCTAGGACATTTTTCTGTGGTATGTTTTGTTAGAAAAAAAAACATTTTATCAGTAAAAATAGAAAAAAAAAGATAAACGAGAATTCTTTTAAAATGAACCTTCATTTTTTTATTACCAAATAATTTTTTTTACGCAAAATGTAGAATTATTTTTAAAAAATTTGCATGATTTTATCCATGTCGTTCCAAGAAAATGCTTTTGTACTGATCCATTCTTTTTCAAAAAATAAGTAAAAATACTTTTTACCATTTTTGGGTGCAGACGTTGCTGTCTTTGTTGTGTTGACAAATATTTTTTTATTGTTGTTCTTTTTAAACATGATACTTAAATTTTATATTCGTCTATCATTTAGGGACAAGAAGAGGTATTCGAGCGAAAGGCAATTGAAAGTTTGGTAAAGAAATTAAAAGATAGAAGAAAAGAATTGGAAGATTTTATTTCGTGTATCTCCACAATTGGATGCCAAAAGACAAAGTGTGTTACAATTACCAGAACACTTGACGGCAGATTACAAGTTTGTTTTAAATTAATAAACTTTTTCCCACGTTTATCAAATAATTTAAGGTTGCTGGTCGAAAAGGATTCCCTCACGTTGTTTATGCAAAAGTGTTTCGTTGGCCTGATCTTCATAAAAACGAATTAAAGCACGAACCTTTTTGTGTTCACGGATTTGATCAAAAGACTGATCTTGTAAGCTTTTAAAAACTTTTTTTGTGTTTATTTGGTTAATATTGATCATTTTAGGTTTGTGTCAATCCTTATCACTACAGTAGAATCATGGTAACCCCTGAAAATGAACTTCAAACAGCGCTTCCAAAATCTTCTTCAGCTTACAAGTAAATTTTGTTTCCATGATAAATAATTGATCAACATTTTTTTAAGTCCTCCTCATTCTCGATCTTCTTCTCGTCCCGGTCCAAGTACTTCTACCGCTCCTAATTCCCAACAATATCAGCCTTTTACTCCATCATATCAAGCATATTCGCATCCAAACTCAAATTTACAATCCATTCCTGAACCTTCATATTATCCAGACTTTTATAACGGTTATCAACCATTACCTTTTAATGATCAACAATTAATTTCTGAAGATGATACCATTAATTTTGAACCTCCACCTTCACATGATCCTTATTTTGCAAATGATGATGGATTGTTTCATCAACCAAGTTTTGATCAACTTCTTTACACTCCACAAGATGAATTTTCTCAACCATTTTCTGTTCCACAATATCATTTTGATCAAGAACCAATGGATCAACAATTTTCACCATTTGCTGCTCCAGCATCTCAACAACAATATATTCCTATTGAAATGCAAGGACCACATCCACCATCTCAAGCTGTTATGCAACCGCATCCACAACCGATTGGTATTCAGCATCCTATTCGATATGAAGGACCACCATCTAATTTTAATCATCAAGCAGTTCATTTTGAACAACAACAACCTTTTTCTGTACAATATAATGAATCCATTGGTGCTGTTGAAGATTTTCCTCAAGCATATGGCAATATTCCAGTTACAAATGCAGAATTTTATGAAAAACCAAGCCGGGAGCGTCGTGTTAAAACTCCAGAAAATGTTGTCATTAATGGTGAAAATCCTGAACTTCGAGAATCTATGAAAAGTCAAACATCTAATGTTGCTGGAAATAATACTGCTCCAAGAAAACGCAAAAAACCTTCTGATCCAATTATTACTAATGATTTAAAAGTTCAAACAAATAATACCGTTGTAACAGAACCTTCTTCAACAAATCATTTTGTGAGCAATAATACCCCAATTACCACATCACCTTCAACGCCTCAAAATGAAACAGCTTTTTCCAGTAGCCTTCAAGAAATAGAAAAGCCAAAAGGATTTACTCCAGCAGAACTTGCTCGTCTTGCCCGTGTTACACAAGATATTTCACAAAAACTTCAAAGCGAAATGCAAAATGAATCTTTTAATAATTGGGTAAGGTAATGTCTCTGTAAATACAATTACACATCTAGTTTATTTTAGAATAATAGTAATTTTATTCCTCATCAAGTTACTTATGCTGTAAATCCAATGATGCCACCACGTTTTATTTCCTCTTCTTCAAATGTTGGACCTGTTCGATATCCTCCACTTCAACCTCCACCAAATTCTTCTCATATTCGTCCTCCTCCAAGTCTAAGACCTAAAACTTCTAACATTTTTACTCCTGCTTCTTTATCTGATGAATCTTATGCTGAAAATACAGTACTTAGTCAATTATTGGAAGAAGAAGTTAGTCCTTTGAAGCAGCTTCCACTTGCTCATTATGAACTCCATAAAGAACATTATGCTCAAAAACTGGGAATTCCGGTTGAAAAAGATGCAGCAAATAATGGTAAAAATTTCATTTTTTTTGGGTTTACAATAATATTTATATGAATTTTAGAAGATGTTTCTCGTAAACCGATATTAAATGCATCACGTGGAAATAGCCGACGAGGTTCAAAGGCTGAAGCTTCTGATATTCTTCGACTTGATTTAAATAAACCTGGTCCATGTAATAAAGATATTGTTTCTGAAATTTCAAGTCCTTCAAATATTAATTTACCTGGTGCTTCAAGTCAATATGTTGATTCTCTTCCTGGTCCAAGTAGTAGCAAACCATCTACAAGTAGTACTGTAGCTCGTAAGAAACCTGTACAAAATCCGAATATTACAATGGCAGAAATTATTGCACAACTGTCAGAAAATGATCCAAATTTTAAAATTGTTTCAAAAAAAGATGGTTCTCAAGTAAAAGGAAATGGTGGTTCAAATTCTGGAGCGTCTCTTCAACAACATCCAACTACACGCTTTCTTCCACAAGTTCCATCATATTCAAATCGTCCAATTGCTGAACATTATATTATTCCACCTGCCCCACCAGGCCCACAAAGGGTACTTCGATTTTTTCGACCTGAACGACCACCGCCTCGACCTCGTCCACCTCCACCATCATATGAAGTTCCGCTAACATATCCAACGCATACACATATTCCAGCTCATTATTCTCCAAATAGTGTTGTAAAGAATGGTGATATTAAAAATATGGAAAGTAAGTATTTTATTAATTAAATTTTACTACAAAAAATGGTAACATTTAGATGCTGAATTTGATCGATTACCACCATCATACATTCAACAACCTGCACAAATTCCACATTTAATGCCTCGTGATCCGGTTCCAAGATTTTCAAATAATTCTTCAATGTATAGTGAAGAACAAAATGCTCGTTTACGTGAAGTATTTCGAACTGCTCATGAAATTTCTCGTGAACGTACTGCAATTGAAAATGCTCATCCAAATCGTCCACATATTCCATCTGTAATTCCACCTCTTGAAGTACCAGATACAACACCACATTGTGATTTTCCAGTTGCTCGTGCAAGATTTGGTGTACAAAGAAAAGGTTTAGATAATGCTCTTCGTGATGCAAATGATAATGTTGTTAATCCTGCTGGTTTAAATTTCTTAACAGTTACACCCTTAGAGGGTTAGTTAATTTTTTGTATTTATCTCTCTCTATTTTTTTGAGATATTATTAATTAAATTAGGTTATATAAATATAAATATTTTGTATTTTTAGCTGTAAAAGCACATTACAATATGATGTTGACAATTGGATATCCAGATTATATTATGGGATATGATAAATTTAAGAAAATTGAACCATATACAAATTTGTCAATGCAAATTAGTATGTTTTTCAATGATTTTCTTGTACCCCATTTTAATCATTATAGAGCCAGCATTTTGGTGTACAATTGATTATTATGAAGCTGATCAAAAAATTGGTGATAGTTATCAAGCTCCACATAATTATCCAAATATTTCCATTGATGGCGGAGTAAATCCATCAGCACCAAATCGATTTTGTCTTGGCTCATTATCAAGTATTAGACGTGAAAAAGTTTCTGAAAGGGTTTTGTGAGTTTTAAAAAAACAATAAAAAGTGTTTTAAAAGGTCTAAATAAGATTAATTTTTTGGGAAGATTCTAAAAAATGGGATTTTTTTGCTGTTTTTACAAACAGTATTTCCATAATCCAAATAAGATGAAATACAGAATCTTCGAAAAAAATGCGAAATTGTTATACATTTTACATTTTCATAATTTGACCCCTTTTAAAATTATAGACGCGCAATTCGTAGTGGTGTTGTACTTCGTTCAAAGAATGAAGGTGATGTATGGTTAACAAATACAACAGGATTTCCCATATTTGTTCAAAGTTTTCATCTTGATATTCAAGCATTCCGTGCAATATTTGATGAACCGCATCGATTTGAACCCGGTACGACAGTTAAAATTTTTGATTTACGTCAAGTTCGGGATGAAATTTTACAAAGAAATGCATTTCGACGATATTGGGATCATATTAAACGGGGTACAGCAAGTATTGAATCATTAACACATGATGTTGAAAAGATGAAACTTTATGCTGTATGTTTTTAATCTTTATCAATTTCAACACTAAAAAATTATGTAATTTTTAGTCTAAAAATACTGGTGTTGATGATTTGCGTCGATTATGTACAGTTCGGATTAGTTTTATTAAAGGTTTTGGTCTTGCATATGAACGTTCAACAATTGAAAAATGTCCTTGTTGGGTTGAAATTCGTATTACTCGGGCTTTACAAATTTTGGATGAAGTTCTTCAACAATAGGATCTTTAATTAACATTTAAGTATATATTTAAGTTTGTATTCGTTTTATTCTTTTTTTGTTTAACACTACAAGTCTGATTTTTCGTTTTGTCTTTCATTTTTATTTAAAAATTTATACGTGTTTAGAAATTTTTTTGAATAGGGAAATGTATTTGTATTTGAAAGTTATCATATTAAAAAAATATTATGAGTTTATTTTTGTCTTTCTTTATCTTTAATTACCCGGTTTATATTTTTTTTGTATAAGAATAAATAAAATTTAACAACTTTTTAATAACCCGTAATTTGGTCTTCTTTCAACACCTCTTTGAATTGAAAAAAAATTTGTTATACCCGATGTATAATTTTGTAGATTATAATTATTTGCATTAAATAAAAGAATGTTTATCACTGATTGATCAAATCGATGACATGTTGGTGTAATTGAATTTGCACTTTTGTAACAATCATGTAATGGAGCATAATACGGAAGGATACAGTATTCTTCCAAAGCACAAAAGACTGACCTTAAACAATTTTTATTAATCAAAGATTAAAAACTAAAAATATGTTTTGCTTCTTTTTTTACCATTTAAGAATTTCAAATGTTTCTTTTGTTGGTGTTACGTAAGCAAGTCCTGCTTCATACATTTTTGTCTTTTTCATTGCTTCCTTTATTGTTGGAATGTATTGATAAACATCTAAACGAACAAAGACGATTTTAAACTTTACAATAAAAAAGACATGATCTCTTACTTGTCATTGTTGCATAGTGAATGGAATGCCCTGTGTAACTGTGTAACATATATGGAAAATGGGTGCATTTGACATCATCATTATTGCTTCTACAATTTACAAGAGAAGGGATTCGCAAATAATTTGTATTACGAAAATGTACACTTGAATCAACATAAATTATTGAACCATATTTTTGAAGAGCTTTCTAAAATAATTTAAATTACTCAAAGTACAGTAATCTTTTTTCTTACAGTAATAACAATTGGCTTCCATCGATAATGTGTTAAAATTTTAACATATTTTGGAAAATCATCAAAATTAAATTTTTCAACCACAACATTACAAATATTTAAGAGAATATGACTTTGATTTTGTGTTAGACCAATGTCATAAACAACAATTCTATCTCTTGGCACAATTTTTTTATATTCAGCAATCTAAAAATGTTTTTGATGACAAATAAGGGCACAAAAAAAGATTACATTTATCAAGGGAATTTTTAAATGAAAAAAAGGGTAAACTAAAAAAAGAAAATTACAAACCATATTTAATCCTTTTATGAAATAAGTTGAAGAAAAAGCTGTAACAATTTGTGGTGGGGAATTTAATGAAAGATCAATATTTTTATTAGTGTCAAAATTAAGTAAATTGAGACTTTTAATAATTGGCAGATGTTCACATGAAAAGGGTTCTCCTTCAAGCATAGGTGAAAACGGCATTTTATAACAAATATTAAAATATTTTTTACGCCATCGACAAAAACATTTTTGGTCGGTTTTTTGTGGTAAGTTCTAAATTTATTTTTGTTTAAGATAATAAAATGGTGTTAATAAGAAGGTCAAACCTCATTAGCAAAATAATAGTAATTTAAAATCAGTAGCAAAAGATAACAAAATATTGTAATTATCAGAGCCGATAAAATAAATTTAGTTACTGTATTTTTTGACTTTTTAGTTTTTTTAGAAAAAGTTAAAAAAGTTAGCGGCTGTTTGTCCATTATTGTTTGGTCCATCTGAAACAAAGAAAATTACTTTTTAGAAGCAGGCTTAGCACGTTTTTTTCTCTCCCTTTTTTCCACTGCTATTAACTTTTAACAATGTCAAAAAAACGCCAAAAAGTTGGGGGTGCTTGTTAAAATTTAAGCTTTTTTCACAAAATTGTTGTTGCTGCAAAAGTAAAAAATAAAATAGAGGGCCCTCGAAAAATTTCAATTCAATGCTTGCAATTTGAACAGTTGGTTTTTTTAATTGACATGGAATTCACCTTTGAAAAGCAAAAAAAAGTTATTTTTTTTGCGGAGGAAAAAAAGCGTCAGCAAAACTTTTTTTAGTTACAAAAAAAAGATATAAACATTAGCCTCCTGAAAATTGCATTGACTATTGGCTGACTGAAACGTGAGCTAATGCCCTGGACGACTTTTTGCGCTTTTTGAAGCTAAAAACAATTGAAAGTGTTGCCACAATATAAAAATGTTGAAAGCGACACTACTAGTGGGGCTACGGAAGGAAGGAATTGAAGGGGAAAACAGATTTGCGGCGGCTTTAATTTCCAATCAAAGCCACAGTTTTGTTGATGAAAAAAAAGAAGAAAAAATAATTAACGATTGCCTTACAAAACAAAATTTTGAAGCAGAGAAGCTTTCCCTTTTTATGCCGAAAGAAAAAAAATCATTCTTGGTTTAGTGAATCTCTCTTGAGACCAGTTTACAGTCGAAGAACGCAAGTTCAAAGTGGGTAATGAACAAAATTTGATTATGTAAATATGGCAAGGGTTTGCTACCAAAATTGAAAGAATGCAAATTGTATTGGCTCGGAATTACTTTTTTCTCTTCTTTGGTTTTCTTCTTCCAAAAAAAAAGGAAAAACAACAAAAAAAAGTGAATCTTCTATTTTTTCTTACTGCCTTTTTCAACTTTTTTCCTTCATTTATCTCATGTTGATGACTATTGTTTTTCTTCTTCATTTGCTTGGAGGCAGATTTTTTTTCTCTCAAACGAATGTTTCAATTTTTTTTGTCGAATGTTTTTGCCTTCTTCATTTTTTACTTACTGCACGGATGTATTTAGTCATTCAAAAGTCATAAAATAGCAAAATATAAGAAGGAAAATTTTTCATTTTTTGTATTAGAGTGAAAAAAAGAAGCCAAAAAATTAACTTACATATTTGAATAATCCCCGAAGGAACTTAAAATACATATTATTTTTAGGACCTTTGTATATATATTCGTAATACATCCATAAAGGTTTAAACGACCAAAAAATAGTAGTGGTCACTAAGGGCAACCTTAGGAGACCAAGCTAAAAGCATGCCGTTCATGGGAACAATTTAAGAGAAAAAAAGACGGCAGAAAAAAGCTGGTCTTAAAATGTTCCGTTGAAACCGCGAAAATGACCAGAAAAATGACAGAGAAGAAAGCGGTCAGAAGAAAATAATGGAGGGAATTATAATGGGACAGGGCGGCAGCAATATATATATTTGTGTTTCCCTTTCTCGTAAGCTTCTAATTCGGTGTCAGTTTGAAGGCAATCGACTGTCTGCAAGCAAGGTGTCCTTTCTATTTTTCAAATCAAAAAAAAATAAATTAAAGCTCTCATTAAGGAAAGAAGAAGAAGGAAAAGTAACCTTATAAAATATAAATGCTTGCTTTAAATGTCATATGTTTGTATATTTTTACTTACTACTTAAAGGTATGAATTAGATAGAAGGGAAAAAAAGAAGTAAGTTTTTGTTTGAGGACAACAAAAAAAATAAAAAAGGGAAGAATACTTTAAACTTTTTTTGAGAAATTTCGAAATAAAAGGTGTTTTGAGGAAAAATAAAGAAAAGGAATAAAAAAAAGGTGGGGTTTCGCTTCCATTCTGTTTTTTTTTTCAATGTTGTGAATTTTAGTAAAACGATGACAACTTTTGATGAAATGGATGAAGAACTTCAGCTACCATCGGTAAAATGGTTTTTAGAAAAAAGTGGAAATAATATGGGTGTAAGTTTTTTTTCAATATTTATTCTTCTTTTAAGGAAAAAAAAGAGAGATAATCGAATATCTTTTGTTCCCCACTGCTACTTTTCTTTTTTTCTTTATAGAAAAATGTTGCTAAACGAAACAATTATAAAACATGTGCATCTCGTCCCCCATATAGTTATTCACAAATTATCGTACATGCATTCTTTTATTATGGATTCCGAAAACTTGCATTGAGCGAAATTTATGACTTTTTCTTACGTCGTTATGGCTATTTTCGTCAAGAAAAAAGTAGTTGGAGGGTAAAACAAATTATAAATAAATAAAAAATAAAATTATGCTAAACAGTGTATTTTTCAGAATTCTGTTCGACATTTGCTTTCTTTGGATAAACGCTTTATTAAAGTTCCAAGAGAAAGAGGTGAACGTGGAAAAGGTGCATTCTGGTTATTGGATAAAGATGCGGTGTAAGAATTTATTAAAGCCTTTTTTCGGAAAAAGATTTTTTTTGCAAATTATGCAAAATAGAATTACAAACCATTTTCAGAGAAGAAGATGGAACATTAAAGCCAATGATGGTCACGCGACAATGTCGAAAAATGCCAATACCAAAAAGGAATAATAATAAAAGAGATGAAAGGTTAAAAGCAACATCAAAAACAACTACCACCACCACCACAATAACAGATGATGAAATGAAACCACATATAAATCCAATTGTACAAAAATATATTGAACGTATAAGATTGAATCGACAAGATAGTGAAAGTTCTTCATCAGCTGAGTCATCATCGGTTATGTCGGGAGAAACTGCTTTATCATCACCGGATTCAAATTCAGGTAATTTATTAATTCCTATTTCTTACGAATATGAATCATCATCATATGATGATGAGCAAAAACAACAAAATGATTATTATTGTCAACTTCCACAATCACAACAGTCATCAGAAAATGCGTTTATTATTAATTCAACAAAAGATGAAGAATTATTTGTTTTTAACATGGATAATGTAAATTTTGAACTTCCAACATCGGATGAATTTGATGAATTATTAGATGATGAATTTTTACAATATTATTCAAATTATTCTGATGAGATTTCTATTTAACCTATGTGCTTTCAATTTTCTTTTCTTTTTGCGCAAATTATAATTTATCTTTTTCTGAAACAGTTATAATAATAATTAATGGTGCCTAATAAATTTCTTTCAGTTAAATTCATCGCTTTTCTCGTTATCTGAGATAGAAATCTTTAAAGACTTTTTTAAACTGCTAAACAATTTGCTGAATTTGATGATGGCAAACAGCCGCCTGCTTCACTAACAATGGCACCTAAAATTTTAATTAACAATTTTTTGTTGTTGTTGAAAAATTGATAAAAATTACCTGCAATACAAGCAGTCATAAAACACGCAATTTCTCCACCAATCATTGATCTTGTAGCACATTTTACAAATGCTTTCCTACGTTTTGGGGATAATGCCCCAAAAATACCAATTTGGCTTCCAATTTGACTAAAATTTGAATAACCACATAACGCAAAAATTGCAATCATTTGGGAGCGATCCTTAAAAAATTTGTTTTGTTTTTTGTGTTGCATAAATAAAAACCCAACGCTTAATTGATTATTCATTAACATAACACTCATTTGTTGATAAGCATAAAATTCATTTAAAACAGTTTTAAGGCCAATTAATTTTGCGACTTTCATGGTTTCATCATGATTTTGTGTTACGCCAAGAATGTATGCAAATGGATAAAATATCCACGACATAATTTTCTAAATTGTTTAAATCTTTAATTGGAGGTTTTACAACAATATGCATACTGTAAAACTTATATCTGAATATCCAACTAAACTTCCCATCCAGCCAATGCATACATCAGCCATTGTAATAAGAGCAACATAAACAATTAAATTGGCAATAATTGCCATAATAACTTTTACACTTACAACTGCGCCATTGCTTAAACTTTCAAGTGCGGAGTTTTCTTCACTGAAAAAAATTGAATTTAAAAACAATCAAAGATCCTCAATGTTTACAAAAAATTAAATTAAATGTTAGTCAATCATCGATTTTTAACTGATAAAAATTACCATGGCGGAAATCGAAATGTTTTCATTTCTTTTTGTATTGAAGCTTGAACTTCTGGATGTAAAATTTTTGATATTACTAAAGTTGCGGGAGCAGACATGAAATTTGCGGCGATTAAATATACTGGACAAGCTCCAAAAGCGATATATGTTGCAAAAAGGGATCCATCAATCATTGAATACCCTGCGGTCATCGTCGTAACAATTTCACTTCTTGTCATTGTTCCAGTTGATGATTGAACTAAGACAGCAGCTTCTGTCTTAAAGAGAAACGGTAATAACATTTTCGAAATTTTAAAATTACCGGTCCAAGAAAAACGGATGCAATTGCATTTAATGACTCAGCTGCCGTTGTACCCATTGAATAATACAACAACGTGGCAAATTTAATAAGAATCCATTGAAAGACACCATAATAATAGAGGAGAGAACAGAGAGCTCCAAAAAATGTTATAACGGGAAGAGACTTAAAGAATACTTAAAAGCTTAAAAAAAGGGTTTATAATTTTATAAACTTACTGTATAAGCAAATGGTCCATCCATTCCACAAATATTTGGGGGTTCTGGAATAAAGCCATAAACAAAACTTGTTCCATTTCCGGTAAAAGAAAGAAATTCAATGGTTTTTTCCATTAACCAATTTAAAGATGATTTTCCAGTTGGCCATTTTAAAACTAATAAAGCAATAACACATTGTAAGTATGTTCCAAGAATGATTTGCCATAAATTTATCTGAAATTAATTTGAAGGCTTCATTTAAAAAGTAGCCGTTATCAGCTACTATTTCTTTTCAATTTTATGGTCTTAAAAAATATATTTACCCTTGCAGGATGTTTAGAACAAATGCCAGAAATAAATATTAAAATTAGTAAACCACATAAAGAAACAAGTTGCTCGTAAGTTTTAACAGCTTCAATAATAACATATAAAAATACCGGAAGTAAAATACATAGAATTAAAAAAAATTTTATGTACTTTTTATATGGAAGTTCGTTGAAAAATTTTTTAAAAGGGTCATAAATTCTGTCTTTCAACAACCTTTTTATGGGTGTCAACGTCCAAATAAAATACCACCAAAGTGATAAATTGATTAAAATTAAAAATATCGCTTTTTTAAAAGAATGTATTATTGCAAATATTGTAAAAATGTTTAAAGCAATAAATGACGCTAATATTAGCGTTTGTTTTGTCCAAATAAATGAATAAAAAATACTTTTAAATTTTTTATAAAAATTTAAAATTCCTCGAAAATACATTCTTTTGAAATAAAGAGGCAAAATCAATGCTTTAATTGTTTCAATCACTTTTTGTATGCTTTGCATTCGTTTTCTTATCAAATATACGTAGGATTATACTTTTTTTGTTAAATTTTAAGAAGCAATGTTTGATTTGCTCATCGCTTGCTTTTTGAATCTCTCTTGAAAAAAACACAACATCTTAATTAAAAGTCATTTTTGATTTATGCAAAAAAAATAAAAGAGGAAAACGCTAATAAAACTGTGATTAACATTTTTGAAAAAAAAATTAATGTCTTTTTTCTAAAATTGTTTTGTTTTTTCGAATATATTTCAATTTCGTTAACAAAAGTTAAAAGACAAGGAGAAAAATATTTATGTGTTTGCTTTTTTTAGTTTTCTGGAAAAAATTTTATCATCGTAAAATATTTGAATTTGAAAAAATGCACAAATCAAAATGTCTAAATAGCAAATGTTCATCTTTCAAATTTTTTACACTACAGAAACAAATGAATTTGTACCGTACTCTTTGATGTTAATAGAAAGCTAATAAAATGAACCAGTTATATTTTCGGTAAAAATGGATTCAAGTCACTAGGCAAACAATTAAACTACTGTTTTTTACCGAAAAAACTTGATTCCGAAAGCCAACAGTAACCCTTTTAAGAAACTAACAACATAATTGTTAACTGATTTCATCTTATAGACTTTTACATTAGAGTTTTACTTTTAAAAAAAATCGAATATTTCTTGTTATGGATAATGTAGCTAAATTTATAAATGTCAAACATTTTGATCCATACTCTTTTATAATTGTTGTTTTTTCAGCGTTGAAAAAGGAATAATTTTAAAGTGCATTGAAAATAGAAACTTTTATATGCAAAATAAAGTCAAAATATCCATTTTTAAAACAATGACATTACTTATGCAGTTAACTTTTTTTTTATTTTAAATAGCATTTTAAAATAATTATATGAAAATGGCAACCGGAACAAAAATTAAGTTTTATTCTTTCTTCTCTTACTTTCTCCTTCTTTCATATTCTTCTCATCAAAACATAAATGTTTTTCTTAACATTATATGACGTTTTGATATACATTTTAACTTTTTAACAACATGAAATTCTTCTAAATAGCTTTGATTGCATTTTTAATTATAAAATCCTCCTATTTTTTAAAATGTGATATTTTTAAAGATTTATTTATGTTTTTTTTCTCGGAGGTTTTTCTTTTCAGGTGCCATTAAAGACATTCAATTTTCGCCTATATTTTTCAAGAAAACGACACGCCTACCTCTTCAGAAGTCAAATACATATATAAATACGTTATCCGTTAAGCATTAATGACACTATTTTTTGACACGCAGACACCGCTTCTGCTTTGAATATTCAAAAGAAGAAATAAAAGAAAGGAAGAAGAAACATTTATCCCCCCAAAAATAAAGCTATCATGCCTTCTCTAAAATTTGTTTACCTGTTAATTTTTGGTTTTGCTACTTTACATTCTTTTAATGTTATGGGTGAAGAGACTGATCTCTTTGATACATGCCCAATCATGGATCCTGCAACAATTCAACGTCGAATTTGTGAATTACAGGTAAGTAATTTTTTTTTAAATATGCTTTTTCAAAGGTATCTTTTTTCCTGTTTTTAACATTTTTTACCCTTCCCTTTTTAAGTATCGCGTGGAAGAACTTCATGCATTATTGTTTAATGGATTACCAGATGACAATCAAATGGCGTCAGATACAACAACCTCTGGATTAAATGTTCAAAAAGAAAAGAGAAAAAATGAATTTATTCGATTTGGAAAAAGAAAGAATGAATTTATCAGATTTGGAAAAAGGAAGAATGAGTTCATCAGGTAATCCTTTTAAAGACAAACTTCAATAAAGATGACTAAGTAATTCTTTTTTTTAAAAGTCAGTCATAACTTACTTAAAAACTATTTTTAAAAGTGTGCTTTTGTTTAAAAATGAAAGATTAAAATGCATTTGAAATTACGGTATCTCTTTTTTTAGATTTGGTCGTTCCGCAAATCCTGAAGAACCAGAAGAGCAGCAATTTGTTGCTAAGCGTAAAAATGAATTTATCCGTTTTGGTTAAATTATTGCCATAGTTTTTTTCTGTTTCCCCCTGCAAGATTGCCGCCGTCGCAATGCCGTCTCCATTACAATCAAAAAAATCTCGTCCATCAAGAGATAGAAATATCTAAAAATCCTTTTTTTTTTGTGATTGTGTCTTTTTTGTTTGTAAACTAAATATTTTTTAAAAAATTCCTAATTAGCATTATCTGTGACATGTATTTTTTTATATGGAAAGAAATAAAGAAATTGCTTTGTTACGGTTGTTGTGTGTGCGTGCCATTAAATATTTTTGCATTTATTTTTGAAAGAAAAAAAACACAGATTTAATCAAACATCCCAAAAAAGTGGTGACATTGGCATTGTTTGGGATTTAAAAAAAAGCAGAAGAAGGAAAAAAACGACGAAGAATTTTGACTAATGAACTTAGAGCATTGAATGCCAAGGGCACCGAGAACAATTGAAGCAATTCTGAAAACAAACTTTGACATTGCTGTTTTTATTCCCGCCTCCAAAAAAAATCTGATGCTTTAGGAAAGAAAGAAAGAAAGAAAAAAGATTTCGGTGCTCGGCGACGTTGAGAAGCCATTTTAAGTTGTCAACGCGGCTCAGATAAAGCGAAAGAAATTTTTATCTCTTGAATTTCTTTTTCTGGTTTTCTATTGTGTTATTTAAATTTATCGTATAAATTTTCAACAATCATCTTTTACTTGCAAAGAAAAATAAAATAAAAATGAATTCACTTTCGCAACTTACTTGC
This sequence comes from Panagrolaimus sp. ES5, assembly GCA_901766855.1. Lineage (NCBI taxonomy): Eukaryota > Metazoa > Nematoda > Chromadorea > Rhabditida > Panagrolaimidae > Panagrolaimus > Panagrolaimus sp. ES5. The sequence continues at coordinate 35,659 of CABFKO010021683.1, forward strand.
GCCTTCTTACTTTTGGCAATTACCATTTCAACATTTACCACCGCGCAAAAATCTATTTCTGGTAAGAAATTTTGTATTTTTTATAAAAGTATTTTTATTTTTAAAAACTTCCTTAAATGAGCAATTTGATTATTTTGGTAAATTGAATTTGATATATCCAACATCACCAAAGATTTCATCCCTTCTTTTGACCATCCATCCCTTGGGATAAATAAAAAAGCCCAAAAAAGTTTTGAATTCATTATAGAAAGGAATCTTTGCTTTTGCCCATCTTTTAGTTCAATTTGGATTTTAAAACAAAAAACAAATGTGTTTTTAAAAAGATTACAAACATCATTTTAGGACCCCAAAAAGGATCACCAGAAATGATGGAAGCAGCTGCAGCTGCACAAATATACGGTGGTTCTGATACTGAAGTCTTAAATAAGGTTCAAGGACAACTTTATAATACATTAGAATTGTTACAAGCTTATCAAGAAGGTACTCAATTAATTCATTCATTTATTTATAAAAATTAAAAACACTTTTTTAGGAGGTCCATTGAAATTTGCTGAAAAGCGACGAAATAAATTTGAATTCATTCGTTTTGGCCGCCGTTAAAAGAGTATTCTCAAGTTTTCCTTTCGAGTGATGGAATAAACATGCTTATTTTTTCCCTTTGTTTTCTTTTTTCTAAAAAAATAGTTGTCTTTGCTTTTATTTAATACTAAAAAAAATAAAAGCATGAGGAATAAAATCAATTATTATTGTTTCAATATTTGCTTTAATTTTTAAGTTTTTCCGTGTACTGTTGTCAGAAGATCCATTCAAGTAATTAAATCATGTTTTTTTAAAAGAGCTGAAGTCGTGTTCATGTGCGCAAATCAATGAAAATAAAAGTTTTGTGAATAAAGTTTGGAGGAGATATATTATAGATACATACAGGTGATAAAAATGCAAACATCTCAGATTCACAATCATTCGAAAAACTCAATAACACATTGAAAAAACTATCATTATCAAAAAATGTTTTAATCAAGTTTTTTTCAACATAACAAAAATGTCACTACAGTATACCTTTTACTTTTCAAATTC
>CABFKO010021715.1:0-21386 GCA_901766855.1 Panagrolaimus sp. ES5
ATTTATTAATGTTTTTTCTTTTGTGTAAAATTATAAAAAAATTAAACTTTTTACGCTATTTAATATTTAACAATTACAAGCAAGATTATGTTAAAGAAGAAGAAGAAAATAATATTTGCATAGAATTAGAAAAAAATAATAGTATAGAAACATTAATTAAAAATAAAAGTATCACTGGATTAAGGCTAATCAAAATTTAACCATAAAAAGTGTATTGCCTATTGAAATTTTTTTGGAGCACTGTAATAAAAAGAAAAGAGAGAGAGAGAGAGATCAGTCAATGAAAAAGATGGAAAAAATAGCTAAGAGGTGTCTGAACTTTTTGGGGATAACATTATTTGAGATTTACTGGTAATACGGTAGAAAAACCTGAAAGAGGTCGCTTCAAAACATTGTATTTATCTCAAACAAAAATTTGAATTCTATCAAAACTATTCTTTCTAACGACACTAAAATGAAACTATGAAAACAATAAGAAATGACTAGAGGCACTCATAATAATAAAAGTAACATGGTGGTTTAAAAAATTGCATAATAAATTTTTAATGAATGAAACAAAGAAAAACACACTGTTAAAGTTTTAGCACACAGTAAAAGGAAAAAATCAAACAAAAACTAGCAAAAAATAAAAAACATTTGGCACCGGTTTGTTTCATTACTTGTTAAATTTAGAGAAAGTTAAAAAATTAATAATATTATTTGCAAAGGCAATTTTTTATAATAATAATGGAGCATTTTATCTTTGAATAAATAAGTGATGATTTTTAAAAGATAATAAAAATTCATTAATTATAGATGTTGTTGCTGTTGTTGATCATACAGATCATCAATACAAAAATCTTCGACTTTAACGCCATCTGCAACATTTTGTAAAGCTGCAAATGTTAGCGAATGTTTTTCTTGCTGTTTTTGATGCTGTTCTGCAAGTTGTTGAGCTTGAACTTGTTGAACAACTTGCTGAACTTGTGCATGTAAATCGGAAATACTTTGTTGATTATATTCACTTTCATTGAGAGATGTAACAGATGAAGGGGTTGTTGCACCAGTTAAAGATCCATTTGAAGCAGATGATGAAAAATTATTATTACATGAATAAAATTCATCTTTACATGGTTGTCGATCATGGCCCCGACGGCGAGCATTCATAAAAAAATTTGCAACTGTTGTTGGATCCAAGCCAAGTTGTTGAGAAATCATTAATTGCATTTCACGACTTGGTCGTTTTGTTTCTTTAAAAATTGCCTACAATGAAATACTTTTTGAAATGTTTTTGTACAAGTTTAAAACAAACTTGAAGAGTTCGTCTTTGGATATCAGTAAAAACTAAACGAGGCTTCTTAGGGGTCGATGGTTGAATGGCTGGAACATTTTGTTCTTCTTTTCTTTTGCATGCTAAAAAATAATTTTAATATAATATTGCTTTATATTAGTTGCTATTTTTAAAAATTATATTTTGGGTTTTTTAGTGTTTCTTAAATGTTTGTTTTTCAGCTAAGAAAAAAAATTATGCTAAAATCAATTGAATAATTTTTTCGGAAAAGATTTCTTACAGTAATTTTAATTTTTAAGCCAAATAAAAGACTGAAATGATGCGGTTGCTATCTTTATTTTTTTTTTTGATTTGCCGCAAAAATATAAGTTTTTTTTCAAAAAAAGCATTCTTGGAAAAATTGATAGATCGTCTAAAGCGATAGCAGAAGTAAAGTATGCATACAAATCCCGTAGGAAAAAAGAAAAATGCCAAAAAAGATATATTTTACGCATTAGATGAAAGATTTGTTTTGTCACTAATTTCTTTTTTTTTTCGAGTGATAATTCATGCTATATTTTTTTGATAACAAAGCTTTTCTTCTTTCCATCAAAAACTTTATATATGAATATATTCAATTGTGTTTTGTCAATAAACAACAAAAAAAATATTAAGCATCTTTTTCCTGTCGCATAGTTTTTCATACTACATCATCATCATTTTTTTCTTTGCCAGAAAAAAAATGCAACGAAAATGATCCCCATACGTACGTACTTTAATGAAAATTGTATGCAATAAAGTAGAAGAAGGGAGAAAAAAGCGAGGTAACACGATACTTCATTTTTTTTTGCTTGCATCTCTTTTTTTCTATATGGGAAAAAAGTCCTCGATTGCCATCAGACGAAAAAAATTTGAAAAAAAAAAACGGCAAAGCCTAAAGTTAAAAGAATTGCGCCAAAAAAGAGGTTTAGCATTTTAAAAAAGAAAGCTTAATAGCAAATAATTAAAATATATACAGAAATGAGTTTAATGAAAATCTTTAAAGGTTAAAAACACACTTTTTATTAATTGTAAACATTGATATATCTTTGATGTTTCTGTTTTAGCGTCTTTACTTTGTTACGATTATTTGTTTTATTCAGTAAGAAAAAAAATTTTAAATAGTTAGATTGAAAAATTTTTTCTATGAAATTCTTTGCCTCAAGGGTCTTGAAATTCTCAATCATTGCCAAAATATGAAACTTGCTTAAAGGAGCCAAAAAAGACTAATCCTTTTGGGAGCAATTGCGTCTATGCAAAATAGGCATCATTTGTCATATTGTCTTACCGATAACTTTTATTTTTTTTGCTTCTTTTTAAGACCATGAAAGAATGCATAATACCAAGAAAAAAAGAGAACCTTTTGTGATTGCTTTTGGTTTTTTTATAAACAAGCAACATTTCAAATCAAAAAAATAAATTTTGAGATTGTTACAAAATTTTTGCGCTTCCATGATTAGTGCAAAAAAGACAAAGTAAAAATAAAGGGCCCTGTAATTTTTTAAAATTTTTACTGAAATATAAAAAAATTAGGTTTTTTTTCATAGTGAATTGTCGTCTGCTTTTCAGCAAGCTAGTTTGTTCCGGTTCACTTCAATATTCACAAAATGGCCCAAAAGCACTACTGCAATTTTCAATGCCCTTCTCCTTTTATTTTGGGGAGATGAAAATAGGCAGCTGGCATATCGCGCTATTTACAAAGAATTTTCTCCTTTTTTTGTTAAAGCTCAAAACTATGATTTATCTATTTTAGATAAAAAGCTAAAAACCGTTGAAGCAGCAGCGGCACCAATTTTCATGTATTACAAAATACACTATCTCTCTTCCCCTTTTTTCCCCAAAAAGCTTACTATTAAAAAACAATTTTAAGCTTTATGTGTCAAGATTTAAAATTTATTTTTTATTTTTGTATTCTCTTTTTTTTCTTCATAGTGTTTTTGAATGTTTTTTTATGAAAATTACGGGAGGGAAATTGCAGTTGTGAAAGAAGTAAACAGAGCATGCAAAGGTCTTATCGAACAAAAGCTTTGCCCCTTAAAGAGCCCATTTTTCATCCCCCCATGGCATTTTTGTTTGAAGTGCATGTTTGGATGTGCTAGCGAAATTACGCGTTAAGCATAATCATAAAACACCGGCAATATGAAAAAAAAAGTTTTCAAGATTGTCTGGAAGTGAAAACAATTAAAAAGCATGTCATTCTATCAGATGCCGAAAATTGATTGCATAAAAAAAGACACGAAAGAAAAAAAATTACCTGCTAAACGTAATGCTGACATTCGTTGATATTCCGGTTCTTGTAACCATTTTGCCATTCGTCGAAATGTTTCTCGGCCACTTTTTAATTTAGACCATGGTTTAGGGTTTCGTAATAAATCTGATAATGTGCCTTGTGATCTTAAATTACATCAAATTTAGTTTTAAAAGAAATAAAAATAAAGAAAAGTATTTTCTTAAAGAAATAAACACAAACGAACCGGCACAAAACCCGTTGAGCGAAAATTGCCTGAGGAATAGAATAACGTTTTAGTTCAGAAGAAATACGTTGAGCAAGTTCACGAGTGTTAAGTTCTTCAAGATCATCATTTGAATCTGGGGAATCATTTGAAAGAAAATCATTTGGCAATGGTGAAAGCTGAAGTTTTCGAGGAGAAGGACTCTAAAATTGATTTGTTTTTCAAATTTTTTGTTGCACAATTAATTGCTGTTAAGTTTGTATTTTATAAAAATGTTTTTGCTAATCCACTAATCAACTTTTTTAACTGTAAAATTTCTCGCTCTGGGTATTACTCTTCTATTTTTTTGAAGTCCAAAATGCAACAACAACAAAAAAAGAAACGATGGTGTCAAAACTCAAAGAACACTGTTGTTGTTGAAGAGCAATTGAATATTTATGAAATGACAAAAAAAGTTAAGTTTTCTTTATGCTTAAAAATATCTGAAGAGAAAAAAAAGTGATTTGCTTAGTATCAAAAAATTTCATTTTAAAGTACTTTTTCTATACATCACTCTTCATTTTTTTTCTTAATAAAAAATTTCTTGCAGGAAGAAAGAAGAATATTTTTAGTAATTCAGTAGTTAGTTGCCTTTCAGCCATGGCACTAAACAACAAGAAGAAAGCAGATGTCTTCCATGCGCAAATGAACTAACGTATTAGTGTTAGCATCAATTTTTTCTGTTTTTTAGTAAAAAAAGAATGCTTTAAAGCAGAAAGAAATGAAGAAAAAAATGTGGAACATACGCGTAACTTGTCTTCTTCCAAAATTGACACACTGTCAAGTAGATCTCCATTGTATGCGTCAAATGCACCACAAGACGTATAAACAATCTTTTCAACCTTTGGTTGAACAATATGAGTATTTTGGCATGTTGATGATGAAGATGAAAATGGTACAGCAATAAAAGTGGCAGTATTATTTATGGCACAATTTAACTAAAAAATAAATTGCAGATTTACCGATGAAATGAAAGTAGTTTTTGTGGAATCTTACTTGTCCGTTTTCATTGTTATTTGAATTATTATTAAATGACGGCTCAGAATTGTTATTATCTGAAGAATGTTGAATATCACATGGTGTTTCATCTTCTGTTTTAACATCATATTCATATTTAATATTTAAATTATATGTTGGCATCATACTTCCATATGCTGATGATCCACATGATGATGTTCCACTATCAGCTGAAGGGGGGCTTGGTTCGGGTGGACATGAAGTATGATAATAATTTGCATTTGATGTGTCCTGAGGGTATTGCGAAATTTCAGATGATTGACCAGAAGTTGACAAACTACAATCAGATAAAGCTGAATCAGAATGAGTTAAAGATGCATGCTGATTTATTCTTCGCCTTGGAGGACTTAAAGCTTCTATAGACCTTGAACGAATACCATTTGTTTGAATAATTATGTATTTTTCTTGTGAAGAACTTGTTACGGTTGAAATAGGTGGCAAGGCTTGCATGGTTGTTAATGTTGCATAATTTGTATTATAAGAATTGGCAGTTGTAATAATTGAGCCAGCATGTGGGGATAATCGGCCTAAAAAAGTTATAAAAATTTAAAATTTAACCTTAAGCGAATTAGAAATTACCATGATAAATATTATTCTCTCCTAATTGTCTATATTCATCGACATGAAGTGGAGCACCTGGTGAATGAATATCTAATCCTGCACATAACATTGGATCTGAATTATCTAAGCTTTCCATTTGGCCGATCTTATGGGCTGTGCTCTACAATGAAATAAAGTTCGTTTAAAATATTTTAGGCTAAATATTTTTAGAATTTTATTTAAAAGAAAAGGAAGAATAAAAATGTTAAAAATTTTACAAACTATTCGCGCTTATTTTTTTTACAAAAAAACAGAATTCACTTTTGTAATTCAAGGAATAGCTTCAGATGCGCCACGTTGGCTTTAAAAAATCCCTAAACAGGAGATTCAAAAAAAAGACGGCACGCCACCAGCAAGGGGCAGTCCGCTTTTGCATCACGGGCAAAAGAAGACTTGCTTCCCGCTTTTGGCTAAATGCTTTTGAGAAAAACAAGCAGTAAGGGTTTGGCTGTCTTCTTCTTCTTCTTCTCCTTCTTTTTCTGCTTTTCTTCTACCCCGACCAAAGCCCCCTGACGCGTTTTGAAAAAAGAAGAAGAAGAAAAAGGAAGAGAGAAGCATGGCTTTGGGCGGCGGCAGTAGCAGCAGCAGCTTTATGAATTGGCCGTCAGCCAGTCTTAGTTGCCAAAAATGGCACTCAAATAATAGTAGTGAATGCACGCCGTAACCTTCAATGCTGCTGCTGCTGCAACTGACAAATACGAGCATAGTGAAGTCTTCGGACGCTCCGCATTCTTTTTTCTTTCTTTTTGTTGTTGTGAAGGCTGATTTACTTGATTGCTAGCAGTAGTTTTGCCCCCCTTTTTACATTTACATTCATGTATAAGCGCAAGATGCATCCGTTTGTATTGCCTTCAAGGGAAGCTTCATGCATCAAAAACAAAAATAAATGCCACGCCTTGAATGGGTTAAAATTGCCCCAAGGACTAACGCATTTTTTTCTTCTTCTTCGCCTTTTTTTAGAAAAAAAATAGAAAGAAAAAAGTCTAGCTTTGTGTAAGTTTTCATGAATAATGCATATATATAAAAAACACGACGAACGGCGCCATATTTTATTTTTATATATCAAAGCATTAACTTTTTGTGTCAGTTTACTTTTTTTCTTCTTCTACTTTGGCAGATTTTATGTCATTTTATGTAAGCGAAATTGTCAAAACAAAGTTTGTAAATTAAATTCTATTTTTCCGTTTCGATTTAATAAAGACTTAAAATCGTTGGAATCTAACATTTTTTTTTCCAGTATTGTAAAATACAATATTAAATTTGATACTGCTTTTGTTGAAAAAAATGTTTTTCCTCCGAAGAATAAAGAGATAAATGTATTTCAAATTTTTTTCCCTTTTGTTCTTTAATTATTTAGTTTTTGTTTTTTTTTCTTTCTTTTAATCGTCTCACAAAAAAATCCCATGAAGCAAAATCTTGAATAAATATCGTACTTTACAGAGCTATAAAAAGTCGTCAACATCTATTTTCTTTTTTGTTTTTCCTTCTTTTTTCACACATTTGATAATATTAAATAAAACTCATTTTTATATATTTTTAACATCAAATTTATTAATTAATTTTGTACAATTTTAAGAACAGAAAATATAGATAAAAATAAAACAAAAAGTTATAATTATTTTAAAAAAGAAAGTGAGCAAAAAATGGAATGTTCTGTGGCGAAGTAACCTTAACAATAAAAATTTATCAAAATATCTGTAACATTTTTTTGGGATCTAAGATAGATAAAAGAAGAAAAACCATAAAAGAATATTTTGCATATATTTTTTTGAGAAAAAACATGAAAGTGTCGAGCTATTTTTTGTCTGGCAATAAAAGAAGAGAAAGGGATCACAAATATTTAAAAATAAATAAAAGTGTGAAATCAAAAATGTCAAAAATTACAAAAAAATAGAAAGACACAAATTTCAAATTTTTTTTTTACAAATTAAAATAAAATTTAGTCATCCTTTGTGCTATTTCCGCTTGGCCGATACATATGTTGATGAACATGTCTTAAACGCTCTTGAATCTCTCTTTGAAGATCTGAATTTTCATCATGGTCTTGCTCTTCAGGTTGTACTTCAGCTCCCACAAACATTGTTTTTGCTTCATATTCGTCATCATCTTCATAATAAAATCCTATTGGACGAATTGGACCATGTGAACCACCAGCAAGGGATGAAGGTGGTCTTTCAACAGCCACGGGTCCACGCCCATAAAGGAAGTTTGATGTTAAAGCTCCTTCAAGACCAAGAGAAGGTTTTTCGGTTTCATTGACTAAAAATATAATTTTTTATCCTGTATCTTTTTTTTTTACAATAAACGTACTCGAAAAATCATCTCTTTGACTTCGAGCATTAATCATCCAAATAACAATAAATATTACAATAAATATTAAAATTCCTGCAACTACTATAACAATATAAAATGTAATTTCACTGCTTCGACTTTTAACTCGAATTTCGCAACGTTCTCCACTGAATTGTTCTTTGCAAACACATTCAACATAACCAATAGAATTCTTTTTGCATTTGCCATCATTCAAGCAGAAATTTTGACAAGCATCTAAAATTCATTCTATTGTTTTTATTTCCTACTTTTTTATTTTTTTTCTATTGTTTATTCTTTTTTTTGGACAAAAAAAATTTTGAATAAAACAAACCTGTGCAAACAGTGCCATTTCCACGATATCCAGGCTTACATTTACATTGGAATGACGGCACATCATTGTCATCAGGCAAGTCAATGCAGACAGCATTCCATGAACAATTATCTTCACCTGTTGAACATTGATTTGTTGAATAGCATTGACTTTCATGTGTTGCACCTTGTGCAGCAGTTGTATGATCAGTTGCACAAAGTTTACAAGTTGTTTGAAGGGGTTCATCTTGATATGTTCCACGAGGGCAATATTGACATTGTTTACTAAAAATGCATTTAATAAAATTTAACTGGACTATTCATTCAAGAATGTGTAACATACGTTGAAGTAACAAGAAATTGTCCAGCAACACATTTTGGTGTATTACATTGCACTCTTTTTGATGATCTTACAGTTTCAGTTGTAGTACCAGGAGGGCATTCAACACATTGCTTATGTAATCCTTTTGTTCTATATGATCCCATGGGGCATGGCTGACAGGTTCCTGATTGTGTAAGATGTTCACCATCAGGGCATTCATCTCTACAATCATCTTCACTTGCAGCTGTATTACTTAAAGTTGTTTTTCCAACTCCACATGGAATACATGCAAAACTTCCAGAAGCTGGTTGATAAAACCCGAAACCACAGGCTTCACATTTTCTTGTATGCAAATTTAAAAAGTATCCTGCTTTGCAATGTGTTTGACATTCTGCTTCATCTAAAGCTCCAGGTCCAGTTGTAATTGTTGCTTCAGGGCATTTTGAGCAAGCAAATTGTCCTGCTTTGTTTTGATATTCTCCTATTCCACATAAAACACATTCTGCTGTATCTTTGTCATAGAAAGACCCAGGAGCACACAAGACTAAATTAAATTTGTTTTATAAATTTTTAAATAAAAGAAAGAAAAAATTAGACTGACCACACATGTCATTTACAACAACACTTCCAGACTCACAATCAAAGTGGTCTTTAACTTGGAAGGAATTAAGATCTGGTCGACCATTTGGAAGAACTTGTTCAAGATTAAATAAATCATGCAAAAGTGCTTCATCTTGAATGACATCAATAATATCAACTTTTTGAGAGGTCTTTGGATCGACAACCATTTGACGTTTAATTGGAATTTCAACATGCACATTAAATGTTTGTTGAGCTCCATTATTTTGTCGCCGAAGACGTTTCATATCACTTAAGCAATCAACAGTAATATTTACACGTTGACAATGTGTATCAGATTTTGATGAACAAATATTCCATTTACTATTTAATTGATGAACTTTTAAAAGTAATTTTTCAGCCAAAGTATTTTTGGATGCTGCATTACAAATTGATACAGCTGGATAATTAATTTTCATTTGCGCAATTCGATCAGCGGGAGTTGCCTTTGAACATGATGGATACCGGAATGTATAAGAATTATCAGCTCTTGGCTTCCAAACTCCATCAGCAGAACATGTATAAAATACTGCTGGAGAAGATGAAAATTCATATCCATCTTCGCATTGAATTGAACAAGCACGGAATTTAAGATCAGGTCCCCAATTTTCACAAGCTTGAACGCCATGAATTGGATCAGCAAGATCAGGACAAAATTCTTGTGCGACATGAACTTTAAATGTACATTGTGCAATGTTTGAACTATTATCATATGCAACATAAAGTACTGTAAATTCACCCCATGTAAAAACTTGTCCAGGTTTAAGATTTTGTTCTATTATTTCAATGGCATTATTCGAAACAAAAACAGGTTCTTCCCATGTAACATTGACTTCTTTAAGGGGAGTAATAACATATACATCTCCAGGACATGACAAAGCAGAAACAGAATTTTCATCACGTTTTTTAGCAGATTTTGAATCCAACATTCTATCTCTTCCACAAGTACTTTTTACAATTTTTTCAACTTTTCCAGATAATCTATCATATCCTGCAAAGCGTAAAGCAAGTCCGTTAAAGATAACTTGTTGTCCATGACATTTTTGTACAAGTTGTGGAATATCATTTTCAAAGTCAAGTACACGAGTCCACATATTTACACGTGTAAGAGAGCCAATAAATTTAGGATCTTCATCTGGTGCATCAAGTGGATGACCAAGAGAAACCCAAGCACTAAAGAATTAAAATGAGAATTTAAAATATTCAAAGCAAAAAATTATTTACTTGATATCCAATTGTTTATTTTTACCATATCCTTTATCAGCATAAAGTCTGACAGCATTCCAAATTAGAGAATATGCTCCTTCATGGGAAGTCCATGTCAAAACAAGATTGTTCCAATTTCCGTCATTTAATCGTTGTTTGTTGGGGAAATGTAACTTAAATGCAGGTTCATCAGCAAAAAGTGAAAGCTTTACAATATCATCTGTCACTTGAAGAAGTTGTGTGACATTGTAGGGATAATTTGGCGTCCTAAAAATATTGCTTTTTTAGTGAAAATGTTATTTTTTCTTTTTTTGGTAGCAGAAACTTACGCGCTATTGTATAATGTGAAAACTGTTCCTTTAGATAATTCATTATCAAATTTAACCCAAAATGAAATTGTTAGAGCTCCAGAATTAAATTTGAATGGTACAGCTAAAGCAGCTTGAGCTGGTAAAATACTGTCAAAGAAATGAATATCGTAATCAGGATCAACTTTTTTGTCGCAATTTGCACCAGTCATGTTAAATGGACATTGACAATGGTAATCATTGATTTGATCAATGCAAGTTGCAGATAAGGGACATGGTGATGGTGTACAATCATCGATATTTGTTTCACAGTTTTGTCCAGTAAACCCTGGAGGGCACATACATTTATAACCGCTACCTTCTTGAACACATTTTGCACCATTTTCACATTTTGATGCATGACAAGCATCCAATTCATATTGACATCCAGCTCCAACAAATCCTTTTGCACATGTACATTCCAAATGTGAACCAAAGTCTCCACAAACACCACCATTATGACAAGGTTCACCAATACATCGATTTGGTGCAACTTCACAATTTTTACCACTAACACCTTCAGGACAAACACAGAAATAATCATCATGAGCAAGGCTAACACAATGTCCATCATTTTGGCATGGGTTTTGTCCACATTTGCCGGATTGTTTGTCACAAAGATCTCCCATCCATCCAGGACCACATTCACATCGATATGAAGCGCCAAGGTCAACACATGTACCATTATTATGACATGGTTCTCCACCACATTGATCAATATGAATATCACATGCTTTACCAGTATATCCAGGACGGCATTGACAACGGAATCCATTTACAAGATCTTCACAAAGTTCTGTTCCATGTGCATCACATCCATTGTCACCAACTTCACATTCATTAATATTGTGCTCACAATGAACTCCTTCAAAGCCAAGACGGCATTGACATTCATATTTAGCACCTTGATTAATGCATGTTCCATTATTATGACATGGATCAGTAGCACAATGATCAACCATATGTTGACATTCTGAACCATGGAAGCCAGGAGTGCATTGACATTCATAACCATTTTCCTAAAATTATTTCATCTTTTTATTGTAAAATTTAATTTTTGCATTTTTTACCATATCCCGACAAGTTGCACCATTTTTACATGGTTGTACTTCACAGTCATCAATATTTACGTCACAAAATTGTCCAATCCATCCTGCTTTACAAATGCATAAACGATCAAAAAGGGTATCAACACATTTACCATTGATACATGGATTTGGTTCACAAAGGTTATCTTTAATATGACAGCGTTTTCCACTAAAGCCATTTGGACATGTACATTCAAAGTCATTAACTAAGTCATGGCAAGTTGCTCCAAGGGCACAAGGATTTTCAGCGCAATCATCTAAAAATAAAAAAAGGGTTTAAGCGTTTCTCTCATTTTTTTGTTGTTGCCCATTTTTGACTTTTAGTTTCTTTTTCCTCTGTTATTTAGTTGGATTTATTTTAAAAGTTGCAAAAAAATGACATTTTTTGACATTTTTTTTGTTAAAATAGAGTTGCCCTAAGGGAACTGTCTTTTTTCTGAACAGCTTTTAATTTTGAGAGAGAAAAAAATGATGGAATGCCCTAAAAATAAATAAATAAGTACGAGTACTGATTTAAAATTAGTGGTTTTCCTTAGACCGAAACGTGTAAATTGGATTAGCTGTTAAATGCATAAATAAAGAAAAAGAAAGAAAGAAAAATGTTGAAAGTTTTTTTGTAGAGAAAATTTATAAAAAAAACTTTAAAGAGATTCAAGGAGGCTTTATATTGTAACCATACGAAAAAATAAAAGGGGGAAGAAAAAAAGAACATGAGCGACGTCTTTTTAGAATACCTTTTCAAGGCAAACATTGATTGTTACTTTATGAGTCTTAAAAAAATCATCCACCAAAATTCTCTCTTTTTTTCTTGCGTATATTTTCCTTTTTGCATACCCCCTGGCGAGGTTTTATTTCCACGGTGATGACGTTGATAATATTATGGAGTAAAAAAGAGAGAGATAGAAAAAAATCATTCACTTTTTTTGCCCTTTGCAATAAAAAAAGCTGTTGTTTTTTGAAAACCTTTTTGCAAAATCTCATCTTTAAGCTATTTAAAAAAAAATTTAAGTTTGTAGCATCTTCCATAAAGCTTATTTCTTGCTAGCATTTCCGCTTCCATTTCCTTCCCTTTTTTGCTTGAAAAAAAGCAACACTATTTTTTGATGCTCCCATAATCATAGGACAAGTTCATGTTTGCACAGATCTTATCACTGCCTCTAGCAGAATTTCTTTTCTTTCTTTTTTTGTGTCAAGTTTTGTTTTCACAATTTTAATATGAGTCATTTTTTTTTGTCATTTTCTTAATTTACTTAAAAATTTCTTTCAAAAGGTTTTTGTCTTTTCGAAAATTTAATAAGCCATTCCCTCTTCTTTTATTTTTACTTTTTTTACATTTTAAACTTTTTTTTATTCTGTTAAAGGAAAGAAAAAAACTACTCTTTCTTGAAACTATTTTTTTTGAAGGATTAATAAAATCAATAGGGATTGCTTGCTTGCTTTTTCAAAACACAATTGGCAGCTGTGTGGTTTAAGATCGATTTGCCCTCACGGAATTCTTTGCCTTTTTCTTTAATATTAAAGAAGAAAGAAAATACTTTTTTTTTTATGAAATACACCTGTACATGCCTCCCTTTTTTTATAAAATCAAAGAGAAATGAAACTTTTTATATGGTATTCAAGTAAGGATTAGAAGGAAAAAAAGTTTACTTAAAGTCTTAAAATTTTTACAGAAAAAAAGTTTTAAAAAAGGAGCGTCTGAAGTTTAAGCTGACGTGATTGTTTGACTCAAGAAAAAGTAGTTATGTTTATCAACTTATCAATTTTATTTCAAAATCCTTTTTGATGAAATTTTTGTTTAAATGTTTTTCATCATAAACGATCCGCTTGGATCTTGAGATAAATCTATATATCCGAGACAAAACTTTTTGTTGTTACTTTTTTTCTTCCTTAAAGCTGCTCTCTGTTCGTTTTTTTTTTGTTTGCGCGTTGTTGTTTGTTGTTTTTATTCTATTTTGCCTTTTAGAAAAGAAAAAGAAGAGAGAGAAGAAAAAAGAGGAGTACGAAAGAGTATTTTAAAAATGGCTTTGCAAGCTCCGCCTTCAGCCATTCCTGCTATTTCTGCTGCTGCTACTGCAAAATTGCATTCAGTGCCAACCGCTTATTTGGCAGAAGACGCTCGACATCATCCAACGGTTATCATTGTAACATCTCAACAACAACCGCAACAACCCCCACCGCGTCCCCCACCACCACCTCAACATTTAACCCTTCAAAGATCTCCAATAATTCGAAAAGAGCCTGAAACAACTTTTGAACAAATACAAAATTATATTGTAATGGCGTTTTGTTGCCTTTGTTGTCCGGCATATAAATGTGCAATTTTAACTGCGGCATTAGAATTTTTACTTGGATTATATTTTTGGTTTGATGCGGTAAATGATGTTTATACAAACTTTGATGTATTGTAAGTTTTTTTAAACATCTTACAAAGTCTTCGAAAAAAAAGATGCTTTTAATAGTAGTAATAATTATGTCAATTTTTTTAGACAACTCAAGGACATTGCTATTGTATTCTTTTTCACAGCCTTTTGTGTTGCTGCCGGAACTGCATTAGGAACTCTCTTTGTTGCACATCGAAAAAAGAGTCCACATTTTGTATGGCCTCGTCTAGTTTTTGTTACAGGCGTTTTAATTATTTGTGGAATTCTTATAATACTTCTATTTCTTTACTTTAGTGGAGCGGCTTCAGGAATAAACGATTTTATCATCAATGTCATTGAGGTTAGTAAAATATTTCCTTCCTCCCCTCACTCTTTTTTTTTCATCATCACATATTTCTCCCCTCTTTTACATATAAAAAACTGTTTCGTTTGCTTTCATTTTTGGTCAACGAACAAAAAAAATAACAACAAGAAAATTGAGTCACGTTGAAAAAAAAGTGTGGTGTGTTCTTCTCCATTTTTTTTCTGAGATCGTACACACACATGCAAGTAAAAAGCATAGAAGCAGCCTGTCCAGCAAAGGGCTAAGTGCATATTTTTTTTTTATTTCACATAACTCAAAAGCTCACTTAAATTTTTGAAGAGGCTTTACATAAACTATATATGTAAAAAAATAGCATGCGCTAAAATATAGACTCCAAATGAATGTTAAAAAAACAATATAATTTTTCACAGTTCATTGATTTTGGAAAAACAAAGCAACAAAAATAAATTAACATATTTTTTTTTAGTTTGTTATGAAACAAGATTTTACTGTTGAAGATCGAAAAGGTTTACATCATGATCTCGCATATATGTCATATGGATTTGCAGTATTATTATTCTTCTTTACATGTTATACACTTTTTGGATGGTGTGCAACAAAGAAATTCTATCATGATCTCTTAAAGGATTACCGTAATTTTCATCCTGTTTCTCAAAGTGAACCAACAGCTCCACCACCACAGCCTGCTTTTAATCCTAATTATGCCAAAGGCGGTGTTTAAATAATTGAAAGCGGCAGAAAGCCTTAATACCTCTTTTTAATTGCGCTCCCTTCTCTCTTTTATCTCTTATTTCAACGATCTCTCTCTTTTTCTTTCTTTTTCTTTTGCACTTTCTTCTATCTTTATTTTTGCAGAAATTAAAGTTTATATTTCCATTTTCATTCCCATTTTTTTTTCAAAATGCGTGTCAAAATATTGTTGGTAATTATTATTTTGTGTTAATAAAGTTTTCTTTAAAAAAAATCCAAAAACTTACCAATATTACGATCACAATTTGATCCTTCCCATCCGGGTAAACATTTACATTTGTATCGACCAAGTTGAAGAGGTACACAATCAGCACCATTTTTACAAGGGGCATCCATTTGACATGGATCAGCAATTTGTGAGCAATCTGGACCAGTAAAGCCTGTACGACATAGGCATCGACTGGTACCAAGACCGGGCAAGTCTTGACAAACTCCTCCATTGGGACAATTTACTCCAATACATTCATCAGGACCAAATTGGCATCGAGCGCCAGTAAAGTCTAAAAATTAGTTTTAATTAAAAAAAGTACCCAAAAATAGAATTTGTTTTTTTTCTTCTCCTTACTTTGGGGACAAATACAACGGAATGTTCCAGAAGTTGCTTCACAAATGCCACCATTATAGCATGGTTGGATATCACAAAGTGGCATCTGCTCTTCACAAAATTGTCCAGTATATCCTGGAATACATTCACAAATTTCTTTATGATTCATTACACTGCATGCTCCACGATTTTGACATTGAGTTTTTGTGCATGTTAATTCTTCACATTGACTTTCTTTTGCACTTCCAATATCCTTGGTATATGTATTATTATGACATTCAATACATCTTTGCTGTCCAAGACTACTTTGATAATAATTAAGTGAGCATGGAGAGCATGGCTCTAATCCAGTTGTTGAAAAAGTGCCGGGTTGACATGGTTGTTTACATTGACTTGGACCTGTTGAACCCAAACGAGCTGTATATGTTCCTTCAGGACATGCTTCACATTGTTTATATCCTCCCATAACAGGTGGCCCAGCAAAAGTATGTCGAGGGCAAAGTTGACAAGGAACAAGACCAGAAGCGCTAAACATTCCATTTCCACAAACAGATAAACAAGCTTCAACAGTTTGAGCACCAGCAAAATGAGTAAAAGTTTGAGCAGGACAAGATTTGCATGTAAGTTGTCCATTTTTGTCTTGATAACTTCCAACAGGGCATTCAACACATGTATTGTTTACATATACAGTACCCTTTGAACACGGTACTAAAATATTAAAATTGATAATTTTTTTAATGGATAAATTAAAACTTACAGCATTCAGGGAGTGTTTCCTTATCAGCTCCTTCTCTTAAAATTTCTCCATCTGCGCAACCAAATCCTTGGGTAACGGTAGTAGTTGTAGCATTCATTGCCGGGCATCCAACACTTTGACTCGCAAGTGTATCACCACTAAGCATAAGCAAACTTCGAATAGGAGTAGTAGCTCCAGGAATTCTTAAATCAAAGATTGTTCGCATTGTTAAACCACAAAGTTCATAAAAAACATCTTTTAAAACAGTTGGTAAAATTTGAATAGTATAATTTCCAATAACATCGTTTCCATGACTTGTAAATTTAACATTCAAGAATCGTACATAAACTTGTACACTACTTGAACATCTTTGACTAAGTACGGTATCCAAAGTATCAAAATGATTTGCAGCAATATCTGTGTAAGATTTTAAACATCCATCATCAACGGGTGTTGGGACATTATATTTGATGGCAACATTAAGTTCATAACGAGCAGGTTCTTGGGCAATTGGAACACAAGCAGGTGGATTATTTGATGGAGACCATCGACCATCATTACATTTAAATTTCGTTACAACTTTTTGTTCATCAACAAATCGGAATCCAGTTGCACATTTAATTGTACAAACTGTTTCAGTTCCCATTTTTGTGCATTCTTTTACAGTACTTTCATCATTTATAAGTGACCATTTACTGCATGGATCTGCCAATAATGCAACTTGGAATGAACACTTATTTTTATTTCCAAATTGATCAATTGCTGCAACTTCAATGGTTGAATAACCTCCAAGCTTAAGGGTTGCTTTTGTTGGAGTAAAAACAATATCGGTAATATTGGAAGAATCTTGAACTGCCAACTCAACAGAGCTTTCATTGAAATATAACACTTTTTCTTTTTCACCTTCCATTGCTGAAATAACATATGATTCTGGGCATTTCATGACTGGTGCTTGAGTATCTGGAATTCGAAGTTTAACAATACATTCAGCAAAGTTTCCAGCATCATCATAAGCTGTATAAATAATATCGATATCACTTGTAATTGGACGAGGTGGAACAAAATTGGATGGTTGAATACGCATAAATGTAATTGATCCTGAATTATCTGTAGCGGTTGGTACTGTATAATTTGCTAATTGTAATTGACCAAATTCATCAGACATAATAAAAATGGGATTTTGTGGACAATTTTGGAAAACTGGTGGCTCAGCATCAATACATTGTGGAACACTTGAATTCCATCCAACTTGAAGATGAGTTGGAATTTCATGTGCCGCAGAAAGAGGAGCTAAACAACCTTGCATATCAAATCTTAGACATGGATTTGTTTCATATTCAGTAATTCCTAACAAAACATAACGAGCACGAAGTGGTGGATTAAGTTCAAATTGATACATCTTATTATGATTTCCAGAAGGAGTTTCAAATTCAAGGGGATAAGTGTCATAATTTTGACTGAATTGAACTTTGTAAAATAGTTGCATTTTAGTTACATGACCTTTAAGATGTCCACTACCAGCAACACCAGCCATTCGAAGAGTTGTTAAAGTATAAATTCTTTGTAAATCAACTGAAAGGAAAATGAAGGCATCTTTTGATCCACACCAACCAGTAGAAGATAAGCGAGCTTTATGGGGTTCATATCCCCAACTAGTTGTATCAGAATTATCAGCAAATGCTCCATCAGGAATAAATCCAGATGAAATTCCAACATCTTCACTTAATACACAAGCTGTTCCAAGTGTACAATTAATAGCAGATGAAGGGAAAGGCTGATATCCAGGTCGATTACAAGTGAATCGAGCAATGGCACCTTCTTCAACAGATTCAAGTTGAGTTGTACCATCATCAGGATATCCAGGATCAACGCAAACTGGTCCTTCACAACGGAGATTTCCAAGATCCCAACTTCCATCAACATTACAACGAATAATTCTGTCATCATATGAAGATTTGCCAATTAATGAATACGGTGGACGACAACTAAATGCCAAAGTACTTCCAACTTTAAAACTATTATCATCACCTTCATAATAAACTCCTGCTAAAACTGGTGGTGGTCCACAATCAACTAATGGACAAAAGATTGATGGACCAGATAGCCAATATTCAGGGCCATCCATTTGTGGATCATAAATACATTGACGGAAACCAGCTAGAGGGGAAACAGGTGCAGGACGATTTTGTTGACTGCAAACAACGCTTACATTATGACCGTAAGGAATTTGTCCTTCAGGGGTAACAAATAAACCGATAGCGGTATTATTTTGTGCACCATTACAAACAGCAGCTAAAAATCAGGGTTAAAAAATGTTGTCTTCAAAAAGCTATTTTCTTACGAATGCAAAAAGGTGAAGTTCCATTCCAGTTTCCATCAACTTGACATTTCAAATGACTTGGTCCCATCATTTGAAAACCAAAATTACATCGAAATTCAACAATTGTTGGAAAATGGAACATATTTGCAGTTGTAAGCAATTGGCCATTTTCTGGAACTGTCAAGGGTTGACATTGTCGAGGAACACAACTTTTGTTAAATCGAACTGCATCATGAATATTATTTCCTGTTTCGCCTTCCTTAATTTTGGCACCATTTTGTCCATCAGACATAAAAAGATCGTAACCATCATCACAAGAACAGCGATAATTTCCTTGCATATTAATACAATGATGTTCACAAAAACCATTATTTTCATCACATTCATTGATATCTAAATAATAATTTTAAAATTATTACACTTTTACAAATAAGATTTCATACCTGTACAAGAAGTTTTTTGGCATCCAAGTAAATCAACACGAATGCAAGGAGCTTCCTTAAATTCTTCAATAACAATTTGAAAAATTTTTGCTTCAAGTGGTGGATCAAGAACAAGAAGTTCACTTCCAGCAATTCCTACATTTCGAGTTGTCATATTTGTTAAATGGCTTGAAGTTTTAAGTTTAACTCCATCTTCCATTGCATAATTAAATCTTAAACGAGTTGGATATGCAGCTCCAGCAGTTTTCTCAATTCTAAGACGTTCAATAACTTTTGGGACAGCAAATGAAAATGTTAAAGTTCGACGGGTATCATCTTTTAAAGCACACCATCCAGTAGAAGAATGTTTTAAAGCAGGGAATGATGGACCTTCTGATGATGACACAACATTCATGGTAACTAATGAAACAGCATTTTGACAAGCTTAAAATGTAAAAAAACAATTTATGCTTAAATAATTAGATAATAATATTTACCAAGTTGTGGTTTGAAGCCTTGTTTACATTCACAAAAATAACCACCGGGTAAATTATTACAATTTGTACTTTTAACAGAGCAACTGGCAGTTTGTTCCTTGCATTCATCAATATCGATACATTGTGGAACGGTGCTTAAAGTTTGATTGGCCAAACATTTGACACTATCAACGCCATCACTTTTAAATCCCGGATTACATTCAACTTTTGCAGTTCCATCAAATTCTAAATGACCTGGTTCTTTTGTCAATAGTCGACCATGTTGAATTTCAGAAATATTTGTGCAAACAAGTTCTAAAAAATTTATATTTGTTTTTTTTTTGAATTTTTGATACCGTAATAACTTACTTTCACAGCGAGGTTGAGGGGTTGACCATTCACCATTATTTTGGCAAAGAATTGTTGCAGCACCTTTTCTGCGATGTCCAGCAGCACATTCAAATGAATAAACTGTGCCAAAACTGGTGCCATCACCAAACAATAATTTTCGTTCACCATTTGTAAATGAAATTAAAGCTGGACAAGCAGCTGCTTTACATTGTGGTGGAGCAGTCCATTTGCCGTCTTCATTACAAGTAATTTCTTCAGTTTTTCGGCCACTTGAAAATGAAAATCCATCATAACAGCTATATTTTGCAATAGCTCCAAATGAAACATTTGTAGCCGAAATGGCAAAACCATTTGCAATTTGTGGAACTGGTGAACAATAAACAGCTAAACAAGATTTTTTTAAATTTTGAAAGAAAAAAGTTCAAGAGAGGACATACGTTGGCAAGTAGGAATTCGGTTTTCTGTCCATCGACCACCTAATAAGCATTGAAGTTCAAACATTCGACCCCGTCCATTGATGAATTCATAACCTTTATCCGAGCATGAAACAAAAACTTTTGTATTAAATGCAGTGTTATGTGTTGAGACAACAACGGATTTTGGGATATCCAAAGGTGGGCAATTTGTTGAAAATGTAATATTCCATCCAAGGGAATTTCGAACAGAATTTGATTGAAAAACAAGTTGAAGTTTACTTTGTTTAGAAAAGATCATTTTTGGTGGACGTGTATTTTCATTAAATCCATCATTTTCGTGTAAAGCTCTACCGTATTCACCACCTTCAAAAACTTGAAGATTATCATCAGATGCAATATCAAAATGATTTATTGCAACACTAATTGGTTGATCTTCACGATTTTCAGGTAATTCAATTGTATATTTGCATATTTGTGATGGTGGATATGGGATACGAGTATGTCCAGGAGAAAGAAGTTGGCCATGTGATTGTCGAATAACATTATCACATCCTCTTTTATAGCTAATTGAAAAGCCTTTTCCAGAAATTGCATGATTTGTAAAAAAATAAACGTATAAATGACTTTGACTTGAAATTAAAAGTTGTGAAAGATTTGCTGTATCATTTAATTGTCGGCCAGTTAATTTCATTAAAATTGGTGCAGATGATTTTGCTCCATCATAAATAACAACAAAATCATTTTCATCTTCCAAATCATAATTATCAATCTAAATTTTATATATGTTTTTCTTTATAAAAAATTTTCTCCGAATTTATTTTATATATTTTTTATGTTTCTCTTACGTTTAATGAAATCAATTGTCCTTGAGGTGCATCAATTCTCCAAACACATTCCAATCCATTTGGATACTCATGTGGATATTCGGGACTTGAAAATGATTGTGCATATAATTGAGCTTTAAGTCGTCCACCGCACGAAAAAGAAACTAAAAACAACATCGTTACTTTCAAAAATTCTTGTAAATGTTTTCTTTGTCTTTGTCTGGTCAAAGATCTTTTTTTT
>CABFKO010021715.1:23670-36183 GCA_901766855.1 Panagrolaimus sp. ES5
GAGACTCGGGAATACACGTTTTATTTAGCCGATAATGCCCAAAAAAGAAAGAAGGGCTGACAGTGAACGGCAGAGAGTAAAGAGATAGAGAGAAAGAGAGAAAGGGGCAATCGGTCAGCGTAATCGCCGATAGAAATCAGTAAGTATGGTTGGGTAAGGGCGGGTCAGCCTTTTTACTGGCCTGAAGGAATCCGTTATTTTGTGCTGGCATCAAAAGGAGAAAAAATAAAGGAATTTTTTTACTTGCTTCTGGGTGAACATTGAATGACCCGAATATTGGCCGTTAAAGGAAGAAAAAAAGGGGGAGCGCATCGTTACAATAAATAATAACAAGAAAAGTGTATGTTCGAGCACCATGTTCAAGATTTGTTTCTTTATGAGAAAACTAGTGAAAAAAATAGTAACTTTGCTTAATTTTTAAGCACGAGGCTTATTAATGACTAATTACCACAATATGGTATACGGTAAACAGATAACAAAATATTTTACAGTTAATAAGAAACAAAAATAAAGCTTTAAAAAACACAGCCCAAACATAAGCAGAAACACTTAAAAATTTAAAAAAGTGGGTTTGCAAATTTTCAAGTGGATAACAAAAACGATTGAAGGGTAATTTCGAAAACGGTTTTTTTATCTGGATAACAAGGTTAAAGATAAAAAAAAATGGTTCAAAACGATTTCAAATTCAACACACTTTAAAAAAGTAAAAGAAAGAAAAGGATTTTGTTGAAATATCCAAAAATGGAATTAAAACTTTTTACAAAAACATAAAAATAAAAGTTTCATA
This sequence comes from Panagrolaimus sp. ES5, assembly GCA_901766855.1. Classification (NCBI taxonomy): domain Eukaryota; kingdom Metazoa; phylum Nematoda; class Chromadorea; order Rhabditida; family Panagrolaimidae; genus Panagrolaimus; species Panagrolaimus sp. ES5. Next base: position 24,458 of record CABFKO010021715.1, read on the forward strand.
TTTACAACAATGAAATTCAAAATAGCAAACCCATGTATTCATAAAAACGTAATTTCAATGAGTAAAAAAAATACTCGTACACTCAAAAAAAACGTTAAAACTAAAAAAAATGGATCAAAAAACGTCAACATTATTCGATGAGTTTAAGCGCGTTGACCATTGACTGACCAAAAAAAAAAGAGGGAGAAATCTTTCTTTTTACGACGCCGAGGTATAAGCTTTTTTGTGTTTCCGTTAGCTTACCTTCAATCGATTTTCAACTTCACTTTTGTGCGAACTTTTTGTGGTAAGTAGTTCTTAAGAATTCGTCGTCGTTACTAACCCTTTTTTATAAAACCATATACGAAAGTAGATGAAAAAAAAGAAGAAGAAAGAAAGAAAGAAGAAGACGACAACAACGTGATGATGAAGCTGCTGCCTAAAGGTTAGTTAGTTTTGTATTATTTGCACGGATAGTTAGTTATTTAGTCGACGTTATTGTCTTTTAAAGCTACTGCTTTCCTTAATAAAAACAGTAATTGTTCATCTCTTTTTTTAAAGCCACCCCGGGTGTATACAAAAGACAATAGCAAATACATAAAAAAAGTGAAATTTGAAAATAAAAAAGTTGCTAAGTATTGTTTTTTTAAAGTTGAGAAAAATAAAAAAGGAGTGAGAAAGATTAAAGAAAAGAAAGTAAAATTGCGTAATAAAATTTTTATTAATAAAAATTAAGTGTGATTCCGTCTTTTTTTTCATTGTGTATTTGATGCTCCATTTTCACTGCTGTTTAAAAAATATTCAGTGTTTTTTTAAATCTTTATTTGGAAGATATTTTTATTGTTTTTGGAAGGAGGTAGGATTAAAGACCTCGAGAGGGAAAAAATAGTGAGATTGTAATCTTTCTATGTATCAACACCAGCAGCAGAAGTTTTCACCTTTTTTTTAAATTTCCTTGACTCTATGCTTGACCGCTTTTTTTTTTTTGGTTTCAGATAAATTATTTATTTTTTTTACATAGATTTTTTAAACAAGAAAGATACCTCATATAATTATTAGCAAAAATATCACAAACATTTGATGAAAGAAAGAAAAAGAAACCGATTTTTTGTTTAATAATAATTTTAAACCGTTTGTCGTTGTTTAATGATTATTTCCATTTGTCAAGGGTTTCATTTCAACCGGATTCGCTTTTTCCATATTACGTTTTTGTTCCCATGCATTAATTCGTCGAAGGGGTATTGCAATTAATCCACTAAGAGTCATCAATGAACCCATAACAATAAATGAAAGTGTATAATTGCTTGTTACAGTTTTGAGATAAGCTTAAAAGGAAAAGGAAAAAGAATTAGTCATAGCAAAATTTATTTCTGTTTTTATGATTTTTTACCTGCAAATGGTGGCCCAACAAATGCTGCAACTCCCATGTAAAGTAATAAAATACCATATGCACTTGTTAAACGTTCAAGACCAAATATTTCTACAACAATAATGGATCTTAGAGCAGCAAAGCATGCAACTCCAACAGCAAAAAATATACAATAAATAATATAATGCCAAAATTGATCAACATATGGTACCCCAATTGTAACAAGACCAGCAATAATTAAACTTATATTTGTTACCCATAATGGATCAACATTTGGATGATCAGAAATATACCTAAAATATACTGTTATTGATTGATTTTATCAAAAAACAAACCCGCAAATAATTCGAGCAAAAACATTTACAGCTCCAAGTGTAAAAACTAAATATTTCGTTAAGCCTGGTTCAACACCTTTTTCAATGGCAGATTGCCCCAAAAACATAAATGGTACAAAGAAGCATGTTAAAGTCAAGAAACCACTTATTGCAAGAACATGAAAAGTTGGAGAATAGAGAAGATCAAAATCAAATAATAAACGTAAAGCCGAAAAAATTCCTTCACTCCAATTTCCAGTTGCATAACTTTCGGTTGTGGGTAATGCAGCAGTACTTAGCATAAGTTGAGAATGATGAGGGGCAGCAGCTCCAGCACTCAAAGCAGAAACTGATCGACTTGGTCTGTCTGAAAACTGCTATCAATTAGTTCAATTATTATTTTTTGACAGAAGTAACATACGAGTAGCAGCTTCAAGATTTCTTTCATTTAATTTTTGTGTTGAACCAGGATAAAATGCATCAGGTTTTGAAAGGGGTCTATTTAAAGCAGTTAAACTTTTTCGTGTTACTTGAAGTGATTCAACTTCTGATCCCCAAACAGCTCTTTCTCTGGCAGCTCCTGTATTTAGTGATAACGTTGATAAAAATGGGGCTTCTGGATTCAAAGTTCTTGATCCCAAAGATTGTCGTGGAAGTCTTTCAATAACAGTCCCGGCCGAGATATATTGATTATCATTATCGATAACCTCTAAAGTTGGTTCATGCTCAAGAATTTCAGCTTTTTGATCCATGTATTCTTTTGCGATTTCTGCAGCCTTTTTAACTTGCGAAGCAGTGGGTTGAAGTGGTTTAAAAAAGTACCCAAATATGCAGCATGAACATGTAATACCGGCAATTGTAAACATGAAAAATCTCCAATTTCCTCCACATAATTCCAAAATAAGCGGATTAAGCTGAAGTTACTAGAATTTTTCAAGATTCAGAGAAAATGAAAAGAATTTAAAAACTTACATAACTGAAAATGGAAGTGCCAATTCCTGATCCACAAACAGCAATACCAGTTGCAAGAGCTCGTTTATTACTAAAATATTGACCAACAATAACAACTGCTGGGAGAAAGATTAATCCAAATCCAACACCACCAACAATCCCAAAAGTGAAATAAATAACTGGAAGAGCAGGCATTAGAGCACTTACAAAAAATCCTAATGCTGCTATCAATGCCCCAGCGATTGCAACTAAATGACAACCAAAATGATTTGCTAATGCACTGGCAAGTGGACCTAAAATTATTTTAAATTTTAATTTTTTAATTAACAAAGCCAGTTTTACCAGAAAGCAAATAAGATCCAGCCAGAAGTGAAGTTGCAATGGATACTGTAGCAGTATTTGCTTTAAATTCTTTTTCCCAAATTGGTAAAATTGTTTCACCAATTGAAAAGATAACACCATCAACAACAGCATTAGCAAAAAATGAAGCAAGAACAACAACCCATCCATATCCACCATCTGGGGGTTGTATAACTCCAACTTCTTCTAGCCTTGTTTCAGTTTCAATTTCTTTATTATGTAACATTTCTTCAACCACTTCTGAATGACTATGAACTCGATCACGGCCATCTTCTTCCCTCATATTTTTACACCTGTAAAATTAGGACGTTCAAAATCAAAAAGCTAAAGGTATCAACAAATTCACGCTTAAAATAAAAACAAAGAAATGTTTCAATTATCATTTAAAGTTTAAGAGTACAACAGCTGATTAAAGTTAAAAATGCTTTGAAAGAAAAAGATTTTTTAAACACTAAATTGCTTACAACTGTCAATTTTCTTGCCTCTTCTTCTTTACTTTTGATATTTTCCTTTGGCATGTCTGGAAGAGGAAAGGAAAAAAAATATATTAAGGAATGGGTTTGTGTGTTTTTGAATCACCACCAAATTTCAATCGCCTTAATTCTTTTCTTTTTCTCTCTTCTTTTCTTCTTGTTTTTCTCAGCTGGTATGATTTCGATCGGGCATTGACCGCAAAAAAAAGAAAGAAAAGAAAAATTAAGAGGTAAAAACAAGGGCAAACAAAAGCTTTAAAAGCATTTATTAGCAAACATATGGTACTCAAAAATAATGAAAAAAAGAGCAGAAGTTTTATACAAAGTAAAAAAAATAATTGTTTTAAAAGTAGGCCATGAGAAGAAAGTAAAGGTGTGCTTTTGATGAGGGCCTGCCATAAAAAGAAATTTATTAGTTTTTTAAAATTATGCTTTAGGAGAGAAGAAAAAAGAGCTAGGTGATCAAAAACATTTACCGACATAATTTGGGCAACAAAAAATCAACAAATTACCCCACTTTTTTTCTTTTGGTTAAACACGAAGACTAACTGCTAAAAAGCAAGAAAGCTTAAAAAGATAAGAATCTGTTAAAAAAAGAAAAAAATGAAGCTGTACATTTCATGGGGTTTCATGATGATGATGATTGTTGATTACAAGTGTTAAAACTATTAATTCCCTGATTTATGCTTTAATATACATACAAAAAAATATATATATGTTGTGTAGCGTCTTATATATCAGAAAAAAGTTAATACTTTACAGTTTTTTCGTCCTTTTTTGTAGCAGCTCGAAGCTGCTGCTTCCCTCCAAAAATAACAATAAAAAATCAAATAAAAGAAAGGCAAATTTCGATGCTCGAGTCATAAATAAACTCCTGCAAAAACCAAAGTTTATATGATTGAAAGAGGGAAAGAGAAAAAGGGCTTTTTCGTTTAAAATTAAAAAGCTATTAATTTAACTTTGCAAAAATGTTAGACTGGGCAATTCTCTTCTCTTTTTCTTCTTTTTTTTTATATTTTGGTTGAAAAAAAGTGTTGATTTGAAAATGATCGTTGGGGTTTTTGTTGACAACAAAATCGAGAAGATGATGATGAGAACATCGAACAATGACAAAGACAAAATAATAAACCTGTTCTCTTTTTTTTAATACTTATTTTTTGGGTGAGATAAATTAACACTTTTGTTAACAGATCTTGTATCAATTAGTTGTAAAAAAAGAAAATGTTTTTTAACACAATTAATTGTGGTTATGGAGTAAAATGAGAAATAAATGAATGTATCAAATTTGTTGTTAAATAAAATGTAATCATGATATAAATCAATGTTTGATTATCGCTTCTTTTTTTTCTATGCATATAAAAACGCTATCAAAAAACGGAGGATGGAAAAAAGGAGCAAATCAAATCTTTGATCATATTATTGAGATTTGACCTTTTGTTCTTAAATTAAATATTCCTCAAAATTTTATTGTTCTTTTTTAAAAATCCAAAAAATACGATGCTAAAATATGAAAAGACAGTTTTAAACCAAGAAGCAACCTAAAAACTTATGTCTCAAAAATAAGAAAAGGTTTAAATTTTTCCAATTTACTATCTTTTTTATCATGAAATAATAATAAAAATTTGTATTTTTATTTATCCTGAAAAATATTATTTTCAATGAGACTGTTTGAAAGATGATATTAACATTTTTTGACAGATTTGTTTCTTCCTTTTAGGCCGAATGAGAAAGGGGTTGCAAACAAATGGAGCATCAAATCAATTGATTAAGACAATTTTGCGCAAAAATCAAATAAATGATACAAATTTATCATATTTTTACATTATTTTTGATAATAATTTCTTTGGATGTATGCCCAAAAATGAGTGTTTCACAAAAGATGTGTTAAATAAAATGAAACATTCCATGAAAGAAAAATGTGTTGCACAACTTGGCTTAAACATATTTGATCTTTGATTTTAAAAAACGTTCACACATCTAACCTTAACAATTTTAAATTACCATGGTAAATATATACATAGCTTCCAAATACTTTTCAAAATCAACACAGAAAACTGTTTTAAATTCATTTTTTTATGTTTGCATTTAAATGATTCCTTTTTCATGATCAAGAAGTATATCTCGTCTGATACTTTCATATCTTTAAAAATGGTTTTATATCTTTAAAAGCTTATTACATGTTTTAACGTTTTAAAACATCATCAGAAGTTTTCACCAAGTGGTATACTTATTGCAGCATTATTTTTTCCATAAAAAATTATTGCCGATTTTTACAATCTAAAATATTTGCTTTTCATGAATTCTTTTTATGATCTAACACTTTATATGTGTCTTTTTTGAGATCTAAAAATTCTTAAATAAAATTGAGAAAATGCGCTGGTGTCAGATATTTTAAATTTGAGAAAAAAAACTCTAGCTTTTATTTACGATAGTTAAATGAATAAACTTTTGTAATCAAACGCAAAAGTGCCGCAATTTTAAATATTTTAAAAGTTTTGTATTTCCGTTGTTCTTTGGAAACTTAACACAAATTTGTTGCATTTTAGCATTTATGAGATGACCTTCTGTATAAGCATTTTAATACTTTCAGATCTCTTTAAATCATAAAAAAATCACCTTCATAATTATCCATTGAAAAAATAGTTAATTATTAATCCTTTTAAAGAGTGTCCATGACAACGCTCTTCCTCCATGCAATGTTTTCTTTTTCTCTATTTCATGGAACACACCTTTATTATTTATTTTATTTGCAAAAATGTTTGTTACATATTTTGAGTATTAAGAGTTCCATTCATTGATGAAAAATGAGAGTCGTCAGTCAGCGTTTTATTATGATTCTATTTTTTAGGTATCTTTTCAATGTAACAATAATAATAATAGCAAAAAAAAGACAGTCTCTGAGAAAAAAATGAGAAAGAAAAAATATTGCTGCTAATAACAATAGAAGAATAAATTTTTATGTCCAAAAATGCTTTAAAATTAGTTGTAGTTATTTTGTAAAGATCAATGTTCTTGAGCTTTTTGCTTTGTTTTTCATATGTTGATAGTTGACAAAAAAAAGAAGTTGTTGTATTATTTTTGTTTTATCTTCTTTTTGGTTTTTTAGTTTATTTTGAGCGAGTTTTTTCTGTTTATTTTTCTAATACATGAAAAATTATCACATTGATTTTTAAAAAGTGTGTAATGATAAAAATATCTCTTAAAATGAATAAAGCATACTTCGAATGTAATTTTATATGCTTTAAAAAAACTTTGACAGCAAAACTTCGTTTTTTTTTCTTTTAAAAGCCCATGAAAATAATGTGTTGAAAATCAAAAGTTTACAATTGTGTCTTTAAATTTTGATAATCACTTCCAAATCTTGTTTCTACAACTTTTTTAACCTTATTTAATTTCTATTTCAGCTAATAATGAGTTTTGTCCACCACTTCTTTTAATGCAAAAAAAACAATAATCAAAACCTTTTTTGGTTGCTTTTTTTCAACTGCCTGCTTTTTGTCCATGCATTTTTGTAGAAAAATAGAACGGAGGTGGGGGGAGATGAGTCAGAGCATTGACATGCACACGCATTGATATTTGTGAGAGAGAGAAGAAAAATAAAAACTATGCTTTTTTAGGTTCTTTTTTGATTGTCAACATTTTTTGTTGCCCAATTATAAGTTGTTTAGCATAATTTGCATCTTTGTAAACAAAAGAAAAAATATAATTAATTTATAATAAACAATTAATTTTGAGTCAATGATCTGAAGAAATACCATGTTTTCGGTTAAAAAACCTTTATTTAAAATACTTTTTTTAAAAATCCAAGCAGCGCACTCCATTTTTGGTAATAATAATAAAGTTTTTTGAGTTCTCACGACGAGGATAATTTCCGGCCGCGATTTATATGCGCAATGGGGGCACACAAACGACTCACCCAGTTTTATTTGAGGTTTGCGTGAGTGAGTGCATTGTCCCCCTCTTCTTCGTTCTTCCGCGTAAGCTTATATGTCGAATAATTTCTTCTTTTTTTCAAAAAAAATAAAGTTTATAACATATTTTTTATTGTCTGTTTTTCCCCCCTTATCAATCTTCTTCTTTTTTTCAGGTAAAGAGCGAATTTTAACATTTAAAAAAGACAATATTAAATTAAACGAAAACGCGAAAAAGGATGCTGCGGTTTTTGCGCCAACATTTTGGCAGTCAAACTCCGGATCCTTATCGAGCAGCAGATAGACAACAAAAATATTTTGGTGTGCAGGAATATGTTCATTTTAGCAAGGTATTTATTGCTTTCATATTTTTTTTCTCTTTCTTTCTTTTTTCTCCCTCATTTTTTAAATATAATCATTGATCTACGACTACTATAGCTAATGTGTCATGGTTTCCCTCAAAAATCAAATTGTTTGAGTATTGACTCTGAACTTGGTCTATTAGCAATTGGGACAAAAGATGGAAGAATAAAAATGTAAGCCCTTACATAATTATAATAATTTTAAATTAACTAAAGAAACCACAACAATAATTATTTAGTGTTGGAAGTGAAAATGTTGAATGGAGTGGACATTTAAAGCTTTGCTCGAATATTAAATCACTTCAATTTGTTCCTGATACTGGTAGTTTAATGCTTGTATCTGAAGAGCCATCATCAGCAACACAAAGTATTCATCGAGTTCAAATTGAAAATGATAAATTAGATATTCAAACAGTATCACCTCCACCATTTTTAAAAAAGATTAATTCTTCTTGTGTTGTATATCGAGCATCAGGAAAATCTTTTTTTCTTCTTGGTACAATCAGTGGAAATTTATATAATCTAAACATATCTACTCTTCATGCATCTGATTTTGTTGTATATGATGATCTTATGGGTGAAGAGTAAGTTGTTTTTGCGAATTAAACAACTATATTCATCCAAATAAACTCATTCTTTAGTGGAAATGAGCTAGAAACAAGTCAACGAATGATTAGCTATTTAAATTATAATGGGTTAAATGATCTTTTGTTGGTTGTTGTAAATAATATTTATTTAATTGTTTATGATATATCTCGAATGACAGTTGCATATCGAATTAAATCTAAATATCCCATTACAGTAAATTTTTAATTGTAAAATGAAAATGTTTATATTTAAAACTTGTTTTAGACTGCTGAATTTGATTCATCAGATGCTTCCATGATCGTTATAGCATTTGAAAATGGTAGTTATTCAATATATAAATATACATATACCGATCAGCTAACACTTAATCCCCTTATTAATGATGTATTTTTATATGGTAAAGAACCAACAACGTCTATTAAAAAGGCATCACTTATGATAAACAATAATCAGTCGGTTATCCATTAATAATAAATCACAAATTAAATTAAGCTTTTTTAGAAATGAAGAAGAAATTCTAATTTTTATTGGTGGTATGCCACAATCAACATGTGGAGACAAATATACAATTACGGTAAAAAATGTTACATCTCATGTTGTATTTGATTTTGATAGTCCAATTGTTGATTTTGAATATATGATTGATGGATCAGCTTTATTTGTTCTATGTGAACAAGAATTAGTTGTTATTGATTTACTTGATCCTGAATGGAAGCCTTTTCCATTACCATATTTATATCCCTTACATTGTTCACCAATTTCATGTTCAAATTTAATTTCAAATGTTCGGGAAAATGTTTATTTAGCTTTGTGTGATGCAGGAATTCAACAATTAACACAAAATCAAATGTTTTCTTTACGTCAATGGCCTTTAATGTGTGGATATGGTGAAAGACCAAAAGCCGCAGATTTAGAGAATCGAGAATGTACTATATTAATTACTGGACACGAAGATGGTTCTGTAATATTTTGGAAGGCAAATTCAGTGAATTTAAAACCATTACTTATTTATCGAAGTGCAAAAGATTTTGAAGGATATTCAGAACCAAATTCTGCAACAAGTCCAGTTGAATATGATGAAGAAAATGAATTACCACCTTTAAGAAAAGCAGGATTATTTGAAACATTTTGTGATGATCCACGTTTTGCAATACAGAAGCTTGCATTTGATGAAAAAACTGGAAATTTGGTGATAGGTGGTCGTGGAGGACATGTAATTGTTTATGAACTTAATAGTGCCACTGCAAAGCTTGATCCTCTTACTGTAATTAAAGTTGATATGATTGAAGCAGTACAAAATCATCAAGGAAATCCAAAAGGTCCAAGAAGTGGTGAAGCTCCACTTCCACCAAGAAAAATGCCAATGGCATATGCCGTTGGAATAAGACCAAGCTATCATTGTATGATACAGCTAAAACCTGCAGTTCCAATTCATGCTCTTGCTTGGAATTCTGAAAATGATACGGTAGCAGTTGGAATTGAATTTGGTTATGTTGTATGTGATTTAAAAGAGAAACAAATAACATTTAAAAATTCTTTACTTCCTGCAGAAGGTAAATTTTAAATTTGTTAAATGTCAGTTTAAATCCATTAAAAGTTTAGATATCATTGAAATTGTAAACAATGATGGTCAACTTTCAAGGTTTAAAAGTGTAAAAAAGACAATTCGACAATCATTTCGAAGGAAAAAGAGACCAATGGCAATTGAAGCAGGAATACCTGAAACGGGAGAACCTTCATCAAGTATGATTGAAAATTTTCGACCAACAGAAAGAGAAATTGTTGCACGACCTAAAAATGCAGTTTATAATGTTTCAAGTAGATATTAATTATTTCTTAGATATAAAATAATAAAATCTTATTTCAGAAGGCGATACACCACCATCATCCATTCGAATGTTACGATTTCTTAAACATAATTTTGGATTTGAAAAAGAAGCAACACTTTTATTTGTTGGAACTTCTGGAGGCAGGGTGTTCATTTATCAAATTGAAAAAAGTGAGATAATTGAAGAAAATTGTTTGGTTATAAGGCACATTCAAATGGCACACGAAGCACCAATTGTACATGTTGAAATTGTGGTTAGCTTTTTTTGTAATTTATAATGTATATTTTTACAGAAATTTTTTTAGAACGATGTTTTACTTATTATCTCAGAAGAACAAATAAGGTCGTTTACAATTCCAACTTTAAAATTAACTAAATTTAAATATAAAATGACTGCGGTGGAAGGCTCAAGAATAACAAAAGTTCAAACAGTATGCCTTCGAAGTGCTAAAAGTATGAATATACAAAACATTTGTGTGTTTTTTAAATTTGAATATTTATTTTAAGATCGTGGTGCAACTGAACAATTTCTTGCAGTTTTAACACATCGTGGAGAAATATTTATTTTTTCACCTTGGAATCTCAAAAAACTTGTTAAAATTCAGTTTACAAAATGCACAGATGGAACCGCAATAAATTCTGCAAGTTTAGCAAAAGATGGAGCATTATTTTGGTTACGTCCTGGGGGCTCAGAATTTCAACGTGCTGCTATTTCTGCGTGTTCAAATTATGGTTTAATTTCACCATTCCGTGATCGAAATCTTGTCTAGTCTTTTATTTATTTATTTTATATCAATCATAAATTATTTTTTAATAAACAACGTAAAATTTTTAACTTTTGAACTAAGCAGTGTAATAAATACATGAGACTTTTTTTTATTGTTTTCACATAAGATAATACAAACCAAGTTTTTTCGGGATTAAGGAAATTCGTGGTTGTAATAAGATGTTATGATAAGAATCCCATCAAAATAAAACTGTATTAAAAAAAGTAAAATCAAACAATTTATTGAAAAATACAAATTGTTTAGTAAATATAGGAAGGAATACTGCAGCTAGCTTGGATTACGAAAAAAGATTAAATTCAGTTGAATGTTTAATTATTACTTATCTCGTTGCAAAACTTTATAATTTTTAAAAAACGTTAAAAACCTACATGAATCATTCCGTTGAGTAATAATTGTAGCAGGAGTTAAATTTGGTGATTTTTCAGTTACTTCAGTATCCTAAAAAATAAATTAAAAAACAAAAATTATTGTACTCAAGCGTAAAAACTTAGTAAATTTAAAAAGGTGCAAAATATTTTTTAATTATCAGACGAAAACAGTTGTTCTTATTTTTTAAATATTAAAACTAATTTTACTTTTCTCTTATACATGTATCTATTTCTATGCATAATTTTTTTTAAATATATGTTACCGCTGAATTTGTGAATCGCTAGCTTAATTTGTTAAAGCGACGCCGAATTTGTGAATAATACATTTATTAAGAAAAAAAATAAAAAAAACGGAAAAAACTAAAAACTAGGTGACAAGGATAACTTTCAACGTCTTTTTAAAACTGCTTTTTCAAAATGGAAAGAAGATAAGAA
>CABFKO010021736.1:0-18706 GCA_901766855.1 Panagrolaimus sp. ES5
TTTTGTTTTTCTTATTTAAAAATTTTAATTATTAAAATATATTGTTTTTTTGAAATGTTTAACACACTATCACAATATTGTATTTGATGAAATGAAAAATTTATTTTTTTACCAAATGAGAGTTAACAAATAAACATGATTAATTTTTTTAAATCACACAAAAGAAAGCAAACATCTTTAAAAAACGGAAAAGTTTAGTTAAGATACATCATTTTTTTGAATATAATACGTTTTTTTTGACAACTTATTCTTCTTTTTTAGGTTTTTTTTTTATCATGGCTATCTGAGGGCATGTTTTTCTTGTCAGTATCGTCGATGGAATTTCTAAAAAAACAAAATCAATGTTTTTAACAAACTGTTTAAACAAAATTGCTTACTGATCACAAATTTTTGTTGTTTTGAGGGGCCTCTTAATGGGTGGGCGTTTGGGTGCCATTGGAACCACAGGAGAAGCATGAATTTGTTGAGGAGTGTTTAATCCATCTTCTTTACGCTCGGCATCCTTTGTAGTATCTTGAATATGGATGCTTGATTTGATTTGACAGCTCTGATTTAAATCTTCCATTTTGATCTTTTTACGTACTGCAAAATTAAACTAAATATTTAATCAGATAAAAAATATTATTTACCCGATTTTGATACGGTATAAAAATTTTAAAAGAAGAAAGAATTTAAAAATAATTTATTCTTGTTAGCATTGCAAAAAGGATTTAATAAAAAATTAAAAAAATTAAAAAGATAAATGTTAGATATACAAAAAACATATATTTTAATGTTTTTTTCGATAATTTTTTGGAGAGTGGCGCTTTTTGTCTTCTTCTTGAAGGGCAAGTAAACGAACATTTTGAGCAACCTTGTCTGCTGAGAAGCCGCTGTTGAAACTGTTTTCACTGTCGATATTTTCTGCGACTTCTTCAATGCGTTTCAGATTTTTTTCAAGGATTTTTGGAATGTCAAAAACATCATCAACTGCTTTGATGGTGCCCTTCTTCTTGTCGGCCTTAATCGCGGCTTTCATCTTCTTGTGAAGCTCGGGAAGACAAGAGTCATAGTTCTTTCGGGGTTTGGATGAAAGATCAAAAGTGAATTTTTTGCCATACTTTTTATAGCGATTTAATTCGTTCTCCATCAGAACTCTAGCACATTTAATCATCTTTTGATATTGCGATTGTTGAGCGATTAGGTAGTTGTCCCAAATTTTATCAAATTCCGCTTTTACATCTTCTGGCATTTCCTGGAAAATATTAAGGAATTTCTTTACAAATTAATAAATCTCTTTAAAATTTACCGCTGGATATGATGGCTTTGGTATTTCATCTATATCTAAAGATATCGGTGCGCGGTTTCGACGAACACAAAATCCAAAAATAGACATCCTTGGCTTTTTTTTTCAAACAATGCAACAAAAAGAAATTTAAAAATAAGAACCCGACGACTGTTAAAAAAAAGCAGGGATAAGATGAGAGAAAACTCAAGAGCAAATGAAAAATTTTTATACACTATTTTTTTCAAGATTAACTCCTCCTTCTTTTTACTTCTACTTCTTTCATTTCACGTTTTTTTTTCCTTTTCTCTTTAAATCTTTACAATTCTCATTTTTTTTTCATTTACCCATTTTCTTTAAGAAGAAAAAGTTTTAAAAATTTTCTGAAAAAAGGAGAAACGAATACAATGTCTCAAAGCTCTTCCTCTCAAGAACCTGTAATTTCATCTCAAAGTGTTGTCATGGAAGAAGCGGATGATCGTTCATCATTAGCTTCTACACCTCCTACAAGTCGACACAATACATCCAGTAATCCTATGCTTGTAGACAACATTTCTGATACCTCTATTAATTCCTCCCAAGATTCCAGAAAAGATGGAGATATTGAAATGCAAAATAACACAGGCGAAGACGTTGATGATTTTACCAACTCCCAACGGGATTTGCTTACCTATGATTTTTTCGAAGTAAATTGTTTTTTTTTCATTTCATCATTTTTTTATCTGCTTTTAGAATCTTTGTGCAACTGGCGAACGACATTATGATCCTGTTCTAGGGGTTTTGTCAAGCGCTGAAATAAATGGGAATGATGATTTTTGCATGATGCTACAGGCTACAGATGGTTCAACAACCTTTGGAAGTTTGATAGTAAAAAAGCTTGAAAAGCAAGCTCTTTTCGATTTTAAAGGCATCTCAAAAGATGATAAATTACCCATCATAAAGCTCTTGGATTATGAATGCCAAAAAGATGAAACTCGGTAAACTTCTTTCAATTTATATAAAGGCTTTGAACCACCTTTTTGTTTCTAGTGGATATCCTGAGATTATCATTCATGATTATATTTCGGTTGTCCGAAGTACTTCCGACGTTGTAAGCAAAACCCCTTCAGGTACGAGAATTAAAGTACCTGAGATGGATATTCCAAAAATGCCCAACAATTCTCAGTATTATGTTCCTCTTAGTGTGTTACATCCCCATATCCGTGGTCCCGATGGCAAGCCTACAAGATGGCTCACTGGGGTTATCTTCACACATATTGGTACGCTTTTTGAATCCAGCTATGGGGGAACAACTCTTATTTGGAATGCATCTGATAGAGATGGTAACATGGTTGGAGTAACAGCACATGGGAAAATTGCAGAATCTGCTGCAAAGAAAATCCATGAGAATTGTTGCTACTATCTCTCTGATATAGGAGGTATCAGCATCTCAAAACCTGGTCAAAATTCACTTGGAATTCACATTACTCTTACTTCCAATGCTCTTATAATTCCTACCAAGGCCGAATTGGCACAGTCTCCTGAACTTCGCCCCGTTCCATTATCAAAAATTCTAGGCAAACGCACCAATGACCGCGTAGATATTTATGCCGTCGTTCATCGCATTGAACCAGTTCGACAAGTCTTGAATTATTTTTTTCTAAAACAAAATTATATGTAATACAATTTAGGTCGGCAGACTAGGTGAACCAAAAGCTTTTCAAAGGGTTTTACTCCGCGGCCTTCCAAATTTCGAAATTGCTCTTGATCTTTGGGGAAGTTTCGTTGGGTGTATGGATGGTCGAGAAGGTGAAATTGTGGCCGTCCAGCAGGCGCGTGTAAACGAATTTCAAGGAGGTTACAGCATCTCAATCACCCAAGAGAAACAACTTCAATGGAATCTTCAACATGGTGCTTGTGCACTCTTGTACGGACCATTGTTGAAATGGTATGAACATGAAGCAAAAGACAGAGCCATCATAAATATCTCTTCCAGTGACAAACATAAAATTTTTGGTATTTTTTCCTTCACGTGTCGACCTCTAAATCCAGTTTTTCAGGGGACGACTATGTTGAACTTAACGCAATCAAAATTCCCGATGATGGTTTTGAAGTCTTTGTGACAGTTAAACTCGGGATTAAATGGCCGTATCTATGGGATTTTTTCGTTTTGCTTTGTGCCCTTTGTGATCATCCCCTTTTTAATCCCAATGAAAATGCTTTTAAAATGTCTAAACATAAGGGGAAAGACGGTAAATGCTTTGAAACCAGGGAATTACGTAATAGATATTTCATTTAGACTGGAATATCAATCTTGACGACCTTCGTTGCCTCAAGTGCCCAGCTGGTACAAAAACTAAAATTCGAAAAGAAATCCGCTTTCGAGCAGTCGCTTATGATAGCTTGAATGACGAAGTTTACATTGTCTTAAATAATGAAGTTGCAACTAGATTTTTTGGCAAATCAGCTGAAGAATTGTATCAACTTTTACAAAATGACGTAAAATGCCTTCCAAAAAAAGGATTCAAAAAAATTTATAGATTTTTTTAGCCGGAACAATTTGAGGCTTTTATTTTGCAGTTTACAGGCAAACCGTATCGATTCCGCTGCCGAATTGTGTCCACTTCAAAGCCAAAAAATGCTGAAAAGGTAAGATTGCTTCTTGAGATTCTCAATGATTTCGATAATGCTTTTTTAGGATAGCCTAAATACCTACAAATGTGTCAATTTTTGCCAATACAAAGACGACAAATTTGGGTCACCAAAAAAATCCATCGGATTAGAACCACTTCGACGTCATGACATTTATCCGATCCAAGAAAAAACATTTATTCCAAAAATTCCACCACCACAAAAGCAAAAAGAAGAAGCAGATGAAAAGATCGAAGAAGATTTCCCCCCTTGGGACAGTGAAGAGTTTTGAATACCCCATTTGAGCATTATACAATATCAATCAATATTTTTTAAGCTGTATTTTTAAAATTTTATTTTAGCATTATCAATGTCAATTAACGCAACAACATTTTTAAGCATTATTCCATTTAAGATAATATTGAAGCATTATTCCATTTAAGATAATATTTAAGTAATGTCATATTTTTTTAATTTTATTTAAGCATTATTCCATTTAAGATAATATTTAAGTAATGTCATATTTT
Organism: Panagrolaimus sp. ES5; assembly: GCA_901766855.1. Taxonomy (NCBI): domain Eukaryota; kingdom Metazoa; phylum Nematoda; class Chromadorea; order Rhabditida; family Panagrolaimidae; genus Panagrolaimus; species Panagrolaimus sp. ES5. Next base: position 4,402 of record CABFKO010021736.1, read on the forward strand.
TTTAATTTAATTTAAGCTTTTTTACAGCACATATTGTTGATTTTTTATTAATTTTGTAGCAACATAAAAGAAAAAATTTTGTTTTCTAAACAACTTACGGTGGTTTTAAACCATGTCTAATATTTTTTTTTTATATTTGTAACACAATATTTCAAAATATATATAGCATTTTTTAGATCTTTTTTAATGGACAGACAACCCAAAATAAATGATATTTTCAGGCCGGTAATTCGCAGAAGGAATCCCGAAGTTATCGTCTTGGGAGACGACGATGATGCTGATGCGAATGCCTTGGTGAATTTGCCGTCAACCTCGGCACCTCCTGTACCGTGGGTGCATTTTTTGGAAATCATTGAGAAATAATCACTTTTCCAGCAATCCAGTTATTTTGCAGCATGTCGAGTCTAACATTTATCACATGAATGGATACAAAGTTCGTTTTCCGGCTGGCTTAAGCATGTATGCAGTTCAACAGCTTGCAATGTTGCTCGTGCTTCGAACATGCAAAAAAGGTGTGAACGGAATTCTTGAAGCACCAACTGGAATAGGTGAGGAACATGTCTTTGAATGTTGTAATTTTTTTTAAAAAAACTTTCTGCAGGCAAATCCCTTTGTGTTCTTTCGGCTATCTGTGCTTACTTCAGCGGCACACTTGCAGCCCTTGCAAATCCTTCAACAATTCAAGCAGATTCCATGGATTCTGTGACGGAATTAAGAAAAATGTTTGTAAACTTTTGTTTTTTTTACAATTTTGATTTTAATATTAATAAATATGTTTTAAGTGATCGAATCATTGTTCTCTCAAAAAATCATGCACAATTGGCTCAACTAGTGACCGAGTATCGAAAGCTGGGGTATAGATTACGAATGACAAATTTAACAAGTAGGACTCGATCGTGTACAAATAGCGCTGTCAACGTTCAAGCTGATGTAAATGCTGCCTGTCGAGACCTCCTTGCTACGGATGTAAAAAGATTGAATAGAGATAAGCATAAACAAAAATGAAAAAATTAATAAATTTTTAGGCTGGTTGTCCGCATTATAATGGCCTCGAAGAGTGTGCTGATCCTGTCGAGTTGAGAAAACTAATCACACCAAATGATTACAATCAAGTTTTTACCGTTGAAATGGCTTCCATTGCCCTAGCCATACATAAAAAATGTCCATATTTTGCCCAAAATAAAGTTTTGATAATGGATTCTCAAATAATTTTTGCACCATACAACTACTTGATCGATCCATCTGTGCGACAAACTATTGCGATTTTTCCCGATGAACTTTCGATTCTCCTGGTTGATGAAGCACATCACTTGCAGCAAGCATTGATGGATGCTGCAAGCTTCATCTTTGATGAGAAACATCTATGCAATATGTCATTCTCTTTGAAGAGAAAGAAGGGATTAATGGACGAGAAGGACATACAAAAGGAATTAACTACACTAATTCGAGAGAATCCTGCAATCGAGAGAGAGTGTAATCATCAGATTCAAAAGATCACCGCTTCAATTTCTGCAGTATATTCTTATTTTTTCAAATATCTTTTTTTTAAATATTTAACCCTTTAGGTTGAAATAGTGATAAAATCATTGCAAGAATTTTGGAATTCTTTAGCCGCCACTCTTTCCCCACATGCTCTAGAAGGGGCTTTTGAATCAGCCAAAATAATTGAATATTTAAAAGCAGCAAATCTGTACTTTTCACCCGAAGAAAAGAAAAACGTTCAGGTTTTTCGATTAATTTCTTTTTCTTACATCTTAATCTATTGAAGATACACTGTGAAACACTCAAACAGAAAAAAATTAAAGAAGAAGATGATAAAAAAAATATGGAAAAATTTTTAAACAATCTTCGTCCATCTCAAGACGTTTTAACAGTGATCGACAAGCATATACGATTTCACGAGTTTTTTACAAAAGACCAAAATTCACTTCATTATGCGTGTATTATTAAATTCGAAAAGCTTGATGATGGAGACGCCTTTCCTGGACAAATCAGAGCAGGATACACTTTAAAAACGTCGCTTATTTGTTGTTCTGCTAAAATTGTAAAAAAAATTTTTTGTCTATGACCATCTTTTCACAAAAAGATTTTCAGGCTGCTGAACGTATGATGCAAGGTGTTCACTCTCTGATTCTTATGTCGGGAACACTTTCTCCAAACGTTGAAAATGAGCTGGGCATAAAATTTGAAGAAAAAATGACTGCGAAACACGTAGTCCCAAGAGAAAACATGTTTGTCAGTGTTGTAACAAAGCGTGACAATGGAACATTTTTGGAATGTAATTATGAAAGTTCAAACGATCCAGCATTTTACGTGGATATCTTGGTTTTGGTGGACCACTTTGCAGACGTTGTTCCAAAGGGTCTCCTTGTGTTTGTAAGCAGCTATCGAGTGCTTCAAAGCTTGCAGGAAATGTTGGAGCAACGTTTAGACCTTAAACAAAAAATTTTAGAAAAAAAGGTAATTCATTGCTAAAAAAAATAATTTCTTGCTTTTTTTGGTAATTTTTGTATTTTTTTTTTCAGACTATTCATTTTGAAACCAAAAATTCTTTAATGACAGATAAAATTGTAAAAATGTACGAGAATGATGTAAAAACCACACCAGGATCCATCTTGTTTGCGGTGCAGAGGGGAAATGTAAGTTTGGAATTTATTTATCCAGTTTTGAATAATTACCAAGTTTCGAATAATTATCAAGTTGCGTATTAAATTTTTAAGTTTCGAATAATTAACAAACTGTGTATTTAATTATCAAGTTTTGAATGCGTATTTATTTAGAGCAGTGAAGGCAAAAATTTTCCAGATGATTTTGCTCGATGTATCCTAATTTTTGGTAATTTGTAAATACCGATATTTTTGCATTTAATATATTTTCTTCTGTTTAAGGGATTCCATTCCCGGACTTTACGGATTTGAAGATTATTGCAAAAATTGCTCACGACAATCGAGAATATGATACAGCAGGTGCTGTTTCTGGGGATGACTGGTATAAGCAACAAGGGTTTACCGCTGTCAGTCAAACAGCTGGAAGGTAAAACAACATTCACAGGTGCTTTTGAATACGCAGCTAAAAATTGTGAAAATATCTTAAAAATATAAATGCAAAATTTTATATTTTAATGTAAAAAAAATAAAATATATGCAAGGTTTTTTACATTTTTTGTTTTTGAAAATTTCTGAGTACCTGTGGACATGTCAAAAATTTTTTATCTTTTTTATATTATTTTTTCTTTCAGAGCACTTCGACACAAAAATGACTATGCCAGCATCATTTTTGTTGATAGGCGATATTCTAGTGTTCTTAAATCTGGGCATGCTGATTCCAAGAGACTTTCTCCCTGGATTGTGGAAAATGCGAGAACGTTTGAAAGTAATGAAAAATTACTTCAAAATTTGGGAAAATTTTATTCTTACCATGACAAAAAATAAAAATCTTTAATCGTGTATTTTTAAAAAATTTTTGATGTGGATAAAGATTAGCATACATTCTGTTTAAATTGTTTTTTTACGGGGTTTTACCCCCCTTGTCATACATAATTTAATTTTTTTTTCTATTTTTTAAGGTTCTCTTAATGAGATTATTTAGAGATGGCGGAGGAAAAAAATGTTATAATTCTTGATTCAAAAACGGATGACAAACCCCCCGTTATTATTCATTCACTTTTAAGTGGCATTTTAAAACCCCATCAAGTTGAAGGCATTAGATTTATGTATAATTGTATAAAAGGTAGATCTACAAATTCTCAGTCATCGCAAAGTGGTAGTGGATGTAAGCTTTTATCTTGTTTTAAAAATTCACAAAAATTCATTATTAAAAAGAGGAATCACTAAAAAATTTCAGGTATATTAGCACATTCTATGGGATTTGGAAAAACCATACAAGTGATCGCCCTCTTGCATACCCTTCTTTCAAATATTGCAACATGTGGCATTCGAAAAGTGCTGGTTATTGTACCAACAAATGTGCTTCAAAATTGGTGTAATGAAATTGAAAAATGGCTTTTTCAAGAGCAGGAAAAAATTTGTACATTTCCTTATTACTCCATCAATGACCTGCCCGCTGAGAAAGACCGGCTGGCATTACTTGAAAGATGTCAAACCTTTGAAAAGGGAGTTGTATTAATAGCAAGTTTTATTTTTCTTTAAAAATATTTAAGCCTTTTTTTTAAAATATTTATAGGTGAGCTACGATCTCTATAGAAATCTCGCCAAAAAAGATGCTTTTGTCCCTTACCTTCAGAAGCCAGGTGCAGATTTAGTGATATTTGATGAAGCACACATTTTGAAAAACAGTGATAGCAAAACTTTTATCGCATCCAAAAAGATAGCAACTCCACGAAAAATTTGTTTAACGGGGTACTTCTGAAAAGATACTCAAAACATTAAAATCGGTTGTCTTTTTAGAACCCCTATTCAAAATAATTTAAAGGAGTTGTTCAATTTGGTGGAGATAGCTCGTCCTGGATTTTTAGGGTCAAAGATGGACTTTTATGACACGTAAAAAATTTCCTTGATATTTTAAATACATCTTTTTGGCACATTTAGATATTGTAAAGCTATTAATAGTGGTGAAACAGCAGATGCAAAAGCTCGACATGTGCTATCCATGAAGCGAAAATGTTTCAGATTATTTAAAAAACTGGAGGCAGTTATGCAGCGAAGAGATATTACTATTTTGGAGAACGAACTGCCTCATCGGACTGATCTTGTTTTAAAACGGATGATTTTTTTCCTCTTTTCTTTTCTTACACCTTTTAAAACTTGATAATTTAGTGAAACTGTCTGATATTCAAATCAGAATGTATCTAGAATACCTTGAAACAAGTGAGGATTACAAAAACAGGTTTATGGCAGATTTTCATAGCCTCTCAAAGATTTGCGCCCATCCGCTTATTGTTTCACAGACAGACGACGAAAATGTTCAAAAAAGTGAGAATGAAACATCGTATGTTTATTATTTGACAAAAGAAAAAAGATAAAAATTTTTTTTTAATTTTAAGAGACTCACAGAAATCATCACCTGAAGATCTTGAAGGTGATTTATTAAAGACAGTGATATTTTGCATAAAAAAATTTTTTAGCAATAAATTACGAAAAAAAACGACAAGAAATTAGACAAAGTGTCAAATTTGTTATACTTTTTGAAATTCTTAAACAATGTGAAGCTATTGGAGACAAGTTGTAAGGTTTTGTAGTGTTTTAAAAGCTTTCAAATTTTTTAGATTAAAATTTTAGATTAATATTTTCACAGTCTGTACTTACACTAAATCTCATAGAAAAGTACCTGCGTAATTTGGATCCGATTTGGGGTAAAGAAACAAATAGCAAAAATGAATGGGGATGGAAGCGTGATCAAGATTATTACGTTATCAATGGAAGTGTGGAAAGTAAAGAACGAGCAAAAATTGAAACATCTTTCAACCAGCCTTCAAATCAGAGGGCCCGTCTAATTCTCATTTCAACGAGAGCAGGCTCTTTGGGAACAAATATGGTTGGAGCAAATCGAGTTATTATCTTTGAACCAGCCTGGAATCCAGCGGTGGATCAACAAAGTCTCTTCCGAGTCTACCGAATGGGCCAACAAAAGCCAGTCTTTGTTTATCGCATGATATCATTTGGAACCATGGAAGAAGTCATCTTCAACAGACAAATTATCAAGGGGGTAAGATCTGGACAAATTTTGGATAATGTAAATTTGTCCAGACATTTCTCCCAAAATGACTTGGACAAACTCTACAGCCTTGATAATCATTTGTACAAAAACATACGAGCAGATTCATTTGATTCTCGCATTGATAATGTAATTGCAAATGTGCTCAAAAAGAACTTTCAACTGTTTGCTCTTCCCCCAATCTTTTTTGATGATTTCTTTCAACACAATGATGCCGAAAAACTCTCAGACTCCGAGCGAAAAGCTTTGGAAGAGGAGCTTGCAGCAGAAGACTCTCAATCTTTTGAAACACAAAATCCAAATTATGGAGTCCTCAAAAACGGAATTCTCATCGACAGCTCCTTCAAAGATGTTGTTGAATTCGACGAAACATTTTCAACTGCTCAAAAGTTGGGATTCACAAAAGAAATGTCAACATTTATCACATATATTAAATTAGTGAGCAGACATTTATTCAATATTCTTCCTCGGCATCTCAAAGGATCACTTAACAATCTAGACAACTTAATCGAAAAGATTTTAAAAGATGTACTACATTAACACAATTAAAGTGTATTTTACATAGTTTTTTTTAGGATCAACTTGGCGACCCTAAACAAAAATGCTTCTTGTTATCCATCACTTTTTACAGCATTTCGAGAACATTTAAACGGTATCCCGAAACAAAAAACAAATTCCAACGTTTTTGCTATCCTGATTTTGTGAATTAATAATATTCATCTTTAATTAATATTTATTTTTGTGATTTAAAAATTTAAGTAAAAATCCAATTATGTTTAAAGACGTATTTATTTGAACAACAAATTAAAACGAAATTGAATAGAGAATTTCTTTTAATTTCTTATCATTTTCAAATGCCTTTTAAACAAAGAAACAATAAATAAGTTAAATTTTTTTATTTTTAATTAAATTGACCATACATTTTGATTTAAAAATTTGCATACATCAGATAATGCGTATTATGTGGTTTTATTTGTATCAAACCTTTTTTTTATATAAAAGAATATTTTGTTAAATAATTTAAATAAGATATTTTTAAAAAAACTTTGGATATCAAAAAAGTCGACATTGAAATTTAAAAGTCAACAGAGAGATTTAATAGACGACGGGGAGATCTTCGAATTCAGCAAACGTGGTTTCAAAACCAAAAACGATGGTTTTTTTATTGGAATAGTTTTTGGTAAAAAAATCAAAGGTTTTCCAGTTGTTGTTTGAATTTTGACAATGGCCTTTATGGGTGTAAGCAAAACCAAGTGCTTCAAGATCTTCAGAGATTTTAACATCAACATTTCTGCTCGAAAGCATGGTGGCACAGGTCTCAAATAATGGATCATCGCAGAGCAGCTCCAAAATTTCCTTAATATAAAAAAATTTAAAAAAAATCACAATTTGTAAGAACATTACCGTTTGCAAAATCTTAATCTCTTTTTTTGAGCAACAAAAATCTGTTGCAAGAATTCGCAAATGTTCAAATCTATTCTTCATGGAATGTGAAAAAAGTCGAATGATTGCCAACAAAGAAGTTTTTGAATTTGCACACAAATTCCGCAGATCCAAACTAAAATAAAATTACGTTTTGCTTAAACTTATCTCTTTTACTCACCTAAATCTGGTTAAATTTGGTAATGTATGAATTGTATCACAAAGAGATTGTAAATGGGTGTCTGAAATTTTTATGTTAAAAAGATGTAAGGCTTCACAAGAGCCAGCTGCCTCCACAATTCTTAAACCATGTGAAGAGAAATAATTAGAAAATACCAAAGTTTTAACATTTTTAACAAACTCCAGTGGAATGTAAAAGATGCTTAGATCTTCTTTCTTTGAACATATTTCGAGCTCTTGAGCTGCTTCTGAACTTTCAACTTCTTTTCGGTTCATCCAAATATCTCTATTACCATCTAATGTTTCAAAAGCCCCCAAATGTTCTTCTCCTGAATATACAATCCTTTTCACGCAAGGTTTGGAAGGTTTTTCTTGTAGTCCAGAAAAAACAGGAAATATTTGATAATGTTTCTCGGGAGAACCAATTGTTACGATGAGTAAATTTTTGAAACTAGTGCACCAAAAATTTTGAAGATCAATTTCTTCGTAATCAGTATACAAAAAAAGCCGAAGAGCACCAAGAAAGTGAGCTTGAGAAAGGCTCTTCAAAAATGCCGGATCTTGAAAGTTCCCCATCAATATCAAATTTGTTGCACCAGGTTTGATTTTGCCGAAGCTGATAGACCCAGGATGATAAACACGTAACAACAAAGTTTTTGCAGGAACAATTGGGATGTTAGGAACGGCAAGCCATTTTTCAAAATCCTTTATTTCAACGGCGGTATAATCAGTAAAAACAACCTTTACATGATCTTTATGAATTTCCAACTCCATCACAGTTTCGATGGGAGAGGCACAACCAAAAATTTGTGTGCCACGACTGGTCTTCATATTTCGTTTAAAATCCATTCCTCAGAAAAAAACCGCCAATACAAGTTGTTAAAAATAAGGGGGTGAAAACAAGATTGCGCTTCCAAAAAAATAACAAAATAAAAAAATTTTCGGAAAAAATTTATTTCGTTTTTTAGAGCTTCGGCCAATAAATTTTTGCCACACCCCTTTTTTTGAAATATGGTAGAATTCATTTAAAAGTCTCATAATGTAAGAAAAAAAGATGCATAATATATTTGTTTATTGAATATTTATTTTGCATGCATTAAAATTGTTAAAAGGATTTTGGAAAGATAAGCAATACAAAGTGAAATGCAAAATTTATTTGTTTTTTGAAAGTTTAAGAAGAAACAAAGTTTACAAGTCATTTTTGATCAAAAACGACTTGGAAAAGATTGTGCAGTTGGATTCCTCCTCTTTTTTCTGTAAAAAAATTTCTGTTGTTGGATCTTGTGCTACTAATGCCATTGTGCTGTTCCAAAGACACTCGGGAAAATTCTGAAAAATGAAAAAATATACCATTCTTTAGACGGGTAAAGTTACGTCAAGATTGATAACAAAAATATCATAACGTAAAAAGATTTTGTGCACACAACATGAAATCTGCTTCCCACATGGTTTTGAAGTACCTGGCTGTCAAACCAGGTACTTCAAAAACTTGGACACTATCTCGCTTGACACGCAAACCCGACATAAAACGGTTAAAAGATATGTTTACGATTCTATATTTATTTTTCAATAATAAATGCTCCACAAGAAGAAAGAACGTTTTTTTCACTTTTTAAAGAGGTGCTTTTTCACTCATTTACTCCCTACATATTTGCATTTCTTTTGATTTACTGTATTCTTGTGTGTTGTGTAAGAGCTCTTTGTTTTTGTTAATTAAATAAAAAGTTGATATAAAAAAATGAATTTATAAAGCAAAATATAATTATATTTTTGCAAACACAGAAAAAACGGTACAACAGATTAATATGAATAAGAATTGTGCAAGTGCTTCTAAACCACTGGGTCACTGATGTTTTAGATTCAAAGCCTTGCCATCCTTAAAGTGTCCAAAATAATTTCCATTTGACGACTAGTCCAGTTGTATTGAGGAGGAAAACCAACACATTTTGCTGGCCCACTTATGCAATAACACTTTCCTTTCTCAAGCATACCAAAGGAAAATGCTGCTGTTTGTCCGACGGCATCAGTCTTCTTTGAAATCATTGAGTGATCATTATCCCTAAACTGAGAGATTTTATGAGCGCCATCAGCATGGCAAATTTCTTTCATCTCTTCAGCATGTGAAACGACGCCCAAAATTTTCGAACTAAAATTTATTTATACAAATTACAAAAATCAATTTTTTAGAGCTCACTCAAACCGAGAAGAAAGATTGGCAATTTTTGTCTCTGGAACTCCGCTTTCTTCTGAAATTTCCATTTCACTTGCTCGACGTTTACCAAAAAGCTTTTTTTTAGCAATCAATGGTTGGGGGGATCCCTTGCAAAGAAATGGCATTCCAATCATTTCAAAATCTTGGATAATAAATCGATTACTTCTAAAAAAGGTGCCGTATTTTCCGAATTGTGTTTTCTTCATAAAAGCACCTACTTAGAGCAAATATACTTTTTGACCTTTATGATGGGTTTTGCACCATTTTCAAGCAATTTGAAAGTTTTCACCTTCGTTAATGCTGAAACCGCAAATGAACAATGATCATAGATGAAGGTGCCATCAGAGCAGGTCAAACGAAAGTCCATGCATATATTTAAAGGATTTCTGTGTTCAATAATCTGGATGATGGGCTCAAAGGAAGAAATGACATTTTCTCTCAAGACTTCCTAAAAAGCTTAACATATGTGGTAGACATAAATTAAATATACAAACCTGAAAAAATTGATGGGACAAATAGACCTCCGACATTAAGATGGAATCAAATAACGTTTTTTAGAAATATTAAAGAAAAATTGAAAATAAAAAAGGGGACGACGAATAAGAGACTTTTAAAAATTGTTCCCGCCTCTTTCAAATAGACTTACACTCAGTACAGCAGCAGGACATTCATTTTGGTTCATTCTGAGCTTTTTTTTCTTGCTCCTTCCGACAAAGTCTTCAAATTTTATTTTATTGTTTTTTTTTCAGTTGCCTCATATTTTTGTTTGGCCAATAGTGATTTCGAATAATTTGACCAAAAAAATTTGCTGTTTTCGTAATTCAGAAGCATTCATTGCCTTGGCCAAATTTTTTAAAAGAGCCAATGATAAGTATTTTTTGAGGAATAAGACAAAAAAATGTTTCAACCAAAATTTGTCTATCTTTACCTTCATTTGCTTAATACACACTAAAATGTTAACACTATTGTTCAAAATATGCATCTGCCTTCTACAAATTTATTCCCTTGACGTGTTTTGTTTTTCCGACGAATTTTAAAATATCCATTTTTTTAAGTTTAAAAAATTCAATAAAAAAATGCTAAAATATATTTAAGATCCTTTATTTGTTATTAGTGCTTCACTTTTTTTAAAGTCATTTTTGTATTTCAGATTAAATTATAATCCCCGTTTTTATTTGTCTAAATGGAAAATGGTTCCAATGAGCAAGTAGTTCCACAAAAGTCCATGGAAAATTGTGAAGCATTGAGTAACAAGATAGCTCAGCTGCATACAGAAGTAGAACGTCTTACAAAGAAATTGAAGGATGTTAATGAAAATCATTCCAAAGGACTGCAAGATCTTGAGAATTGTATTACAAAATTAGCAGGTAAAACTTTGATATGATTCATGGAGCCGTTTATAAAGTTCAAGATTTATAGAAACATTTTTGAAATTTTCGAGATGTCCAACATGTTCTGAAGTATGTAATCTGAAAGTTATCAAAATCCTTAAAATCGAAATTTAGGAATTTTCGAATGTCAAACATGTCCCAGTCAGTTTGTCATGTGGACATACAGGTAGTGCAGTTTAAAAGCGCGTGTACTTGTGCTCGTGACGTATGGACATGAGTTTTGAACGTTTAGCATTCGTGCATATTACAATATTTTCGACTTTGTCAAACCAAGTGTGGCACCAAGCGTCCAAAAGTCATACTCTGAAATTTTCTTACTTATATTCTGAGCATAAAAATGAAGCTCGAAAAACCCATGCCCACGTGTCACGCGCCCCAACACACGTTTTTGAAAATCGCTCTTCCGGCGTACAGTATGTCGTGTATGTTTTGAAAAAAATAGTATGGTAACTGTTGCGTTTTGCAAAATTTGTCACAAAGTCAATTTATTTGGCATGGAAGGAATGAAAGAAAATCAGATGTTTAAAGGTAATAACTAATAATAATTTTTGATGACAAAGAAAAAAAAATTAAAATTTTAGATATGCTAAATGCTCTTGGCGCTTTGAAGATTGACAATCTCGCCCCAGAAGATGAGATATTGAAAGATGAAACCAATATTTTTAAATATGTTCAGAGAAAAGATTTGATTCATTTTTTTAATCATTTCCTGGTCTTTATGGAACAGTTTCACATGTATACCATTGAAGAGAGTCATATTAGTAAGTATTATGAAAAATTGGTTTTGTTGAAAAATTTTAAAAACTTCCAGAAGTTTCACCGGAACCAACCATGCGAGAAATTTCATCGACATACAAAAAATTGTCAAACAACATGAAAAACTTTAAGACTTTTATCGAAGAAGTTTACTTAACAATGAACTCTTCGTTGGGAAGAACCAATGTTTAAATCTTTTACATTTTTTTTTCGATTTCTATGTTTTTCATGTATACCAACTCTTGAATAAAAAATTTTTAAACTCAGCAAAATTTTTATTTAAGACCGTCGTTACAAGCTTTGGTTTGGTGTTACAATTTTTTTACATAGTGCAGCTTTATAGCTGTTACTAATAAATGCCCTTTTTATGCCTTTTTTAATCGAATGTTAGTTAATTTGTGATGTATAAAACGTTTGTGCTTAAATTAAATCTTTCCTTGAGACTACATTGGTTGAAAAAAGTATTCATGACGGCATACAATTTTAAAATTATTACAAAAAAAAAACTTATTGCAATTCTCACAGAAGCATTTGCTTTTCAAAACACGTTTTATTGTATAGTTCCAGTGTCATGACACGAAAATTGTGTGCTTATTACAAAGTGCAAATTTTACAAAAGCTTAAAAAATCGGGATGTTCTATAATTTCAGGAATATTAAATGTGTTTATACAGTTGCTGTTTTTTATTTGCTAGTTTTTTTAATTTTTAATTTTTCAATGTTTTCTTCTAAATTTGCTAAAACAAACTTTTAGTTAGATAATTTTATTATTTGTAGTTAACAATTAATGTTCATCAAAAACGACAATAAAAACAAAGAGTCTGATTAGTATAAATGCTCGTGATTGGGAAAACGTTTTTTATCAATGTTTCAACTGGGCTGAAAGAGTTGCGAAGCAATTACGGCAAACGGCTTTATACAGTTCTGCACCCCCAATTAAACACACGCTTTGGTCCTCTGAAGTTCGGAAAGAGAAGTACGCAGTGCCTTTACACTCTGTACATACGGCATTAATTTTTTGCATTTTTTCAGATATTGCCATCAAGCCTCCTGTAGTGGCAAAGGGCTGAAAGAAACTATTCTTTTAGAAAAAAAAATATCAATGTGACTTATCAAATATTTTCCAAAACGAGATCGAAAATTTTTCTTAGAAAAAATTTTACCTTCCTTCGAAAATCACTATCTAAAGCAGCGACAACCACCAACTTGCCCCTGTATGCCATATCGTCAGCAAAATCAATGATGTCAGGAAACTGAAACATAATTATATTATATGAAAATACCATGAGGCGCATGTTTATACAAATTGTCCCTCATCAATCCCGATTACGTCATATTCGAGCGCTTCTTGAGCGATATTATAAAGGTTTTCTGTAACAGTGGCTTTCATTTTTTCTCTAAAATTTAAAAAAATCTTTTCATAAGTCTATCAAACAGTACTTGTTATGGGTCCACAAGCATTCCAGAACACCATATCGAACATCTCCTTTGTGTTTTACATATAGGACACGTTTTCCTGCTATATTTTCTCTATTGCAGATTCGAAAAAGTTCTGTTCTGAAACCATGTAAACATTATTTGAGAAAAAGTTTTTAAGTTTTTTAAAGGTTTTTTAATCATTACGTTTTTCCAGAAAACATACAACCTGATATTAGGTATACTCCACCTTGCTTTGTTATGCTTTTAAGATCCATAATAGGGAAAAACTCTAAAATCTCGACATAATTAAAAATATAAAAACAAATACATTTTCAAATTTGTAAATATTATTGAAAACGAGAATATTTTTGTCGATAGCATGAGTAAAACAAGCATAATGCCGTGTCTGGAATGTCAAAAAGCAGAGATAAGAAAACAATGTTTTTTTCCAAACATTTTAGAAGTAAGAATAAACCGCTAATCTCCTCCCTTTTTTCTATCTCTGTTTATGGTTGCTTTGAGTATTGGCAAAACTGTTAGGGCGTTCTTTATATCGCTCCGCAAACTCTAAAAATACGATTTGAATTATTTACAAATTCAACCAAATTGTGTAAACGTGGTATCACCACTAAACTCAAAAATTAAAAAATTTTTTATAGGTTTTACTATTTTTATAAACATAAAAATTGTCTAACATACGTTGTCTCGTTAACGTAGGTTAGATTGCCATTTATTGCTAATGCAACGATGCTTTTCTTTCAAAAAAAGGAAATTTGATAAAAAAACCGAAAAAAGGCAAACTGATTATAAAAAATAAATAACTAAAGCAATTTTCTTTTATATAAATAAGATAATCACAATTATTTACATACAAACAGCAAAAAAATTTAAAGGAAGAAGGTTTTTGGTTGCCTTCAGATTTGTTATAAGTGTTACAGTAAGAGGTCATTCGTCATCGGAGTTTTCATGGTTAACAGGGATCTGATTTGTCGCTGCCTAAAAAATTTTTTTACAAAAAATGCTTGAAAAAAAGGATATACGATGGGATTAAATGTTAGATTGTTAAGAAATTGTTCTGGAAAATTCCTAAGATCCGGTGGTGCTTTTTCAAATAGAATAGTGGAAATTATATAGAAAATCAAACTTGCTCACATGGTACTGATTCATTTGATGATTCATTAAATTTTCATAATGGGCTTGTTGAGCATGATGGGCTTGTTGAGCATGATGGGCTTGTTGAGCATGATGGGCTT
>CABFKO010021736.1:18905-31133 GCA_901766855.1 Panagrolaimus sp. ES5
CTTGTGCAAGTTGAGCTTCTTGTACAAGTTGAGCTTGTTGTGCAAGTTGAGCTTCTTGTACAAGTTGAGCTTGTTGTGCAAGTTGAGCTTGTTGTGCAAGTTGAGCTTGTTGTGGATTGCCCTGAAAAGGAATTGCTTTAGACAAAAAAAAATTAAACTTACGTGAGCACGTCGTCTTCTATTTCGGACAACACCATTAGGGACATTTTGTTGCGGTTGAGGCTGTTTTTGATGTGTTTTTTTAGACATATGAGAAAAAAAAGCAAAACTTACCATATATGGTTGTGGTCCGTGATTCATTACGGGAGTATGTGCTGGTTGCCGATGATGTTGTTGTTGCACCTGAACTAATAAACAAAAATTTTGAAAAGAGCTTGTAGTCACTTTACCGGTGGCTGTTGTGCTGCATTTTGTGGCGTAGGATTTGCACTAATCTGATTATGCCGAGCTCTTTGAGGTTGTGCCTGTAAACATCAAACTTAAAACGTTGGAAAAATGTCAATAAAAGAGCTTGGATTAGGAGCTTCGTGAATTACATTTGGTACCTTAATATCGAATTAAAGATTTTATATCGGATTATAGCTTACCGGAAAGGGTTGGTATGGATTTGGAAACATCATTGGATTAGGAAAATTTTGTGGATTATTTGCATGCCCCTAAAGACCAAAATTAAAGATAAAAATTAATCTAAATTTCAGATTACTGTAAACGGTGGAAATGGATTCTGTGGCATCCATGGATAGGGGTAATCTTGTGGATGAGCAAGATGATAGCCCTGTAAATTTGGTAAAATATTTTAATATTTTGAATATCGTTGCTTACCTGGAAGGGTTGATATTGATTTTGAAACATCATTGGAGTAGGAAAATTTTCTGGATTATTGGCATGCCCCTAAAGAACAAAAACTAAGAGTCAGCTTCTTTTTGGAATGTCAAGCTTACCGTAAATTGATTATGCAACATCATAGAATTTTGAACGTTATACGGAACAGGTGGTTGATTTGGTGGCTAAAAAAAAAGTTTCAAAAAAATTAAAAAGTTTGGAAGACTCTTTACCGGATATTGGGCAGCTTGGTAATCGAAGATTAGATCAAGGAGTTTTTGAGCTTGTTTTCTGTTGAACTAAAAAACTTTTAAATTTTAACAAAAAAACTGGATTTATAAACTTCAGATTGATCAACTTGATTTGTAAAAGCGGGAGGAGGTAGTGACATGAGTTGTTGGTGTATCTGAATTTCTAACTGTTTTCAAAAAACAGAAAGTAGACTTACCAGTGAGCATGCAGGATTTTGTGGTGTTGCATTATGTTTGCCTCGACACTAAAGAACCACGCACTCTATAATAACGATCAGCACTGGAAAGATGGAACCTCTTACCGATCCATAACAGCATGGGCAGAACATTCGTGTAAACTTTGATAAGCAATAAACAAAAAGAACAATTTTGAAAAAGGTTGATGAATTACAAAATTTAAGAAAAAATATACAAAAAAAATTCCAAGTCAAGTAGTGGTCACTAATACACAGTGTTTAAAATAGTATGTTTTCAATTGTGTTATCCTTTTAAAGGCGTTTCTCGGTACAGTGTTTTATTGGCTTCTCAAATGGATCAGCAATAGGAAATATTTGACAGATTCCCATTAAATTTTTTACTTTTTTATTGCTTTTTCAGTATTGCATTTTTTTTCGTTCACTTTTTCTTTGCCGCTAATTTTATGACTTTATGCAAAAAAACTGAATATAAACTCTGATGATGATGAAGATAAAAATAATGGGGTTTTTGTTAGGAAAAATAGAAAAAAGAAAAAGAAAAAAACATTTTTTCGAAAAAAATTTTATTGGATAATTTTGTCGACGACACGCCTTCTTTTAGGCAATTTATTGTATGGTTAAAAACCATTATTTATAGTCCTAAAAGTTCACGCAATACTTTTCTAATAATTTTTATACGTGCTTTTGTTTTATGTTTTAAAAAATTTGCTGTATTTTATGACATATATTAGACATGAAGGTCAAAGAAAAAATATCGAATTCAAGCTTTTTTGTAAAAAGATTGCCCAAGTCAAATAACCGATGTATTCTAAAAGTTGTTTCTTTACCTGTACACCTTTTGATTTTATTAATGCTTGCTTTCTTTATGTCATCCGTAATCGCTGCTGATCCCATTGAAACTCTGTTACCTAATCAAGAAGATGTACAATCACAAAGATTCTCTCCTGAACTTGTTTACCCTAGTTGCATTCCTCATCACATTACAAAAACCTATCGCTTGATTCCACCACAACCTTTTAATTGTTCAATGGTTCCAACTACAACATATAGTCGAAGAATGTTTGAAACTTATGTACCAAAGACGCGACAACTGTTAATCCCCATTTATGAATGCAATGCTAAAGTTTTTGACATCATTATTACCCCAGTATGGAAATTCTGGAAACGCGACTACAATTTGTTTAAAGGATATGCAAGAGTACATCAAGAAGAATGTCGTGAATTTGTTGAAACTCGATTGGCCAGGGGGGTACCGTTTACATTGGATGGATTTCATCAATATAAATCAAATGGACATTATTCAAAAATTGACGATAGAAATCATATCGCAACGATTTTTTATGTTCGATTTGGAGAGGCCACAACCGTTGACCTAAAATTTCTTTTTTCACCAATGGTAGATCTTTCTGCGTGTACAGTAAAGGAAGGAAGCTGCTTACTACAAAATTCCACAATTGTATGGACTGTTCCTTCTGAAGAAGAGTTATGTCCAGTGGTTAAAGCTGGTATTTTTACTGGCTTAGTAACAGAAGATGAGCACATGGTATTATTGGAAGAAACTCAAACGGCTTTTTTCTTTAGTAATAAGACTGCGCCGGAAGACATTGTAAACTGTACAAATGATAAAATTATTAAAATGAAAAATGGTGTGTATCTTTTCACGAGCCCAGAACTAGACAACGCATACTTACCAAAAGCTGAGGATAGTAAACGTAAGAAGAAACAAACTTCCGAACTTTATGAAGGTGAATATTTGAGTGAAACGGTGGATCCTGGCACAAAACATATGGAAATCGAAAAAAGGCCTGCTACTATTGCTGATCTTGAACTTCTTGTAATGATACGCGAAGCCTCAGACCGACTTTATCCTATCAGAAATGACACATACTATGGTATTCATCCTAAAGCTCATTCTCTGATGAATAATGCAACTTGGAAAATGTCGACAGCAACCCGTGCTGAAGCGGCTGATACTCAGCAAATGTCATATTTTGTAAATAGCCGTATACAATATACCATCCAACAGATGTACGACCGAAGCTTAAGAGATATGAATACACTTTTTCAACATATATGTTATTTTCACAACAAGGATGTTGAAACTTCTATCGCTCTTATGCATGTATCCCCATCTGAAGGTGTTCGGAAACTGCTTGGAGATCGAGGGGTTGTGGCTAAATGGGAAGGCTCCGTTCTTCTTGTATCCCGTTGTCCTTTAATTACAGCACAAGAAATACACTGGGATCAGCAATATAAAGGTGAATGCTTTACAAAGCCTCCTGCAATTATTAATGGAAGCTTGTTTTTCGTCGATTTATCAAAACAGGAATTTGTGAATTCTGCTGAAACTGTGAGCTGCGCGGCCCGCCCGTCGCTTGTTAGAAAACTTAACAATGGTTCGTATGCAAATCACATGGAAATTATTGTGCTCCAGGAAATACAAGAGGAAAAATCATTTAAACCACAGAAACAAGACATCGAACTTCAGGCAGGCTCAATATTTCAATCCGATACAAACAATATGTTGGCGTCCACAAAGCTCATGTCAAGATTGCTTAATCGAATTCTCAATTATGAGATGCAAATCGTTGATTCAACAAAAAAAGACAAAGAACCTGTTGTTTTATCTATAGACACAATAGATGAAATTATTGAACAAGCTAAAAATACCACAAAAGAGGGATTTTTGAGCAGTTCATATAATTATGTGAAAGAAATTGCAGAAAATATATTTAGAGAATGGAAAGAATGGGTTTCTCTAGTTATTTTTATGATACTAGTTCCAGTTGCATTATATTTTACTCGGGCTATTTGGTGGTATTTTTTGGTCAAAATTTGCGCTTACTTCAAATGCAAAAAGAGAAATCAAAATCAAGACTTCCAAACATGTCACATTGTAATTAATAATTCTCTATCAACAGAAGAAGCCTTGCTCGCAAAAAGAAATGATAGGACAGACATCCACGAAGATGACGAAATCGAAGAATCTGAAGCTTAATGTGCATCCATTTTGTAGCTTTCTTTCAATCCAATTTAAATAGAAACATTTATTGTATTATTTATAATTTCATTGTTTTGACAATTCTTTAACTTTTGTTTTTTCAATTGAATAATCCTTCCATGTTTTTGTAAATACTTATTAAAAAAATAAATACATTTGCTTTAAAAATTTTGGCCTTGCGAAGTGGACGTCCTCAAAAAAAAAAGCCAGACAAAGACACGATGGTCATTATTTCCAAACTTTTTTAATATGCTTATTTGTTTTTGTATAATTTTTAGCAGTATGCACATCGAATATAAATTTAAGGCGGTGCTTTCATTTCTTTAATTTTTCTCGAAAAGATGAATTTTTTGGGGCTTTAAAAAAACATTCTTTTTTGTTTAAAAAGTTTCAGTTGACTGTGGAGAAGTTCTAAATATTATGTCAGATTCACATACATTTTCCTGCGAAATTTGTCCTCGAAGGGCTCTTCATAAGAATTACGGCGTTATGGCTTGTAATGCGTGTGCTGTATTTTTCAGAAGATTCGTGCGGTTGCGTGAATATAATGCTTTATTGCATGAATGTTCCTCTAATTCGGAATTCGGTTTGTATAAATATATATTCGTTCGAAATCGTTCTCAAATTTTTTAGGAAATAATCAAAGTAAATGTTCCGCGTGCAGATTTAAAAAGTGCTTAGATTGTGGTATGACTCCGTCTAAAGTGCGACAAAGAAGGCATTTTGGCAAATATTGCATGGTTTGTGGTTCAGGCAAACATGTGTCTAAAAATTATGGATGCATTTCCTGCGCTTCGTGTGGTACTTTCTTTGGAAAAACAATTCGATCCCAACGTGTTTTAAATTGTAAAAATAACAAAAATTGCAATTTGTCTCGTGGTAAGAATAAATAAGAAATTATTATAAAATTTCAATATATTTAGATAGAAATTGTGGATTCTGTCGAATGAAAAAATGCCAGCAATCTGGTATGAAACACCAACCTCTTCCATATATTAGTGTATTCAGCCAAAATCCAGCACCTTTGCAAATGTCAGAATTTTCAAAAACCTATCTCTTTAATGCAATGCTTCTCGATACTATTCTTTGTATTGCAACCTCAACGTGTTTTGTAAGCATAAATCTTGAAAATGTGTATAAAAAAGCTTCTGAGATCTGTTTGAACATCAAGCCCAAGCATGTTTTCAATGATAAAGGAAGAATTGACATCTCAAAGTTTCCTATTCATGATCGAATTTTGAATTTAAATACGAAGTTTTTGAGGAAGACTTCTCAATTATGCATGTACCCGGCAGTAGTAAAATCAAAAATGAATAAGATCATCACAGAAAAATTATATGATCTCGTAACAATACTTGTTGCAAATCAATTAAACACTTTTGAATTTTTGGCCATTATGCAAATAACATTATCTCAAAAGTCACCTGAATGCTTATCTGCATTTTGCTCATTTATCGATGCCCAAAATATGACTTTTATTCTTCACTATTATACTACAATTTATGGATTTCAAACTGCAAAATTGAAACTCTTGACTCTCTTGCAAGTCGTAAAGCTTATACAGAATTGTCGCGAAAAATGTGAAAATTGTCTTAAGCAGGCTACTTTATCAATATCTTAATCCTTGTTTAAATTTTTACTATGTTTTTATACAACCTTTTTCCACACGAAAAGGTTGTATAAAAACGTGATTACATCCATTTACAGAAAATAAACTGTATTCTTTCCTGTTCTTAATAAAATTTATAAAACTATGCACAGCAAATATTGTTTTTTCTGTCATGATGTGAAAGAAAGCTATATTAAAGCATATGTCATGAGAATGTTGCAAGGTAATATTTGAAATAAACAAAATTGATTGAAACCTAGTAACTTATTAGTGACTTATTTCCAACAGAAATGGTCTTTGTTAAGCTTGTCAGCTGTTTGGCGGTTCCTCAAAGAAAATATTGGAAAAGGAGATCGTGTTCTCTGATTTGAGGTGAAATAAATAGAAATTTGATACAAGTCATCTGAATAATTTTTTGTTTGCTAATGAAATCTTATTATTTTGGATGTGAATTCAAGCGCTTTTTAATTAAAAAAATCGAAATAAAAAAAAGAAAGACGAAAAATTTGTTCTAATCTGATGTGATCAGTTCATAACAAACGATTGCATATATTTTTCATTATTTTGATAATTTTTTTGCAACAAACCAAATCAGTTATTTTTCTTCTTTCTAAATTAAAACAATAAAATGAACAATAAATATTTTCCAGTTTATTTTTCATTTTTGTTGTTTTTTTTTCTCCATTTTTTGCAATTTTTTTGGAAGACCTTGATGAAGTGGGTGGTTTTTGATTTTTTCACTTTTTAACCAAAAATGCGCAATTAAAATAAATATGTGTGGCTTCCAACTGTGATTATCGTGGTTTTTTCCAAAATATCCCTTAAAAAAAAGGGTGCGTCAATTTTTTTAAACAAGCCTTATTGTTATTGTGTTGCAAAGAAATACAAAGACAGAATCGTTGTTTGTGAACTCTTTCAATAAAACCTTTTCCTGTTAATTTGCTTTTTTTTCAAATTTTTTTTAAACAAATTTTGTTTTCTCAAAAGAGTTTTTATTCCGAGATTATTATTAACAAAGATATGCCACCAAGGAAAAGAAAAAATCATGTATATTTGGTTCAAGCAATTGTTGGGGAAAGAATGTTTGGGAAACGTTTGAAATATCGTGTTCGGTGGGTGGATTTCCCCCCTTCTCAGGACACATATGAAACTAAGGCAAGCCTGGTAAGTATATTGTATAATAATATATCGTACATAGTACAAGATCTTAATTTTAGAAAAATAATATCTTTTTCAAACAATATTTAAAGAACAAGAAATCTGAATTAAAACAAAGTCTACCAATCAAAGTAAGGACTTTTTTGTATATTTTTCTTATTATTTTGGTTTTTGAATTTTAGTCAGAAACAACAGAATCTACTCCAGAATCAACGGTATCAGATGCACCGTCTAGACAGTCATTTTACTGTTCCACACCGGAATATAATGATCCTAAATCGCCACCTACTCCATCTCCACCTTCTCCTGTGTATTCAATAACTACGCCACCATATTCTCATAATACTGTTAATGTTGTCTCCCCTCCTGAACCAACATATTCTCCAACGACTATTGCCGGGTTTCGTCCTCAACCATCTTTTTCTGAATCAATCAGAACCCTACCAATTGCAAACCAAACGTCTCTCAAAATTTCGAGAACTGTAAGAAAATTGAGCACACTTTCATCGAAACTTTCAAGATTATCACAAAGACTTGAAAAATTGGCAAACAGAGTTTCAAGCAATCTTTGATTAAATTATATATTTTCTGAAACTTTTTTTTCATGTGTGTCTGCTATTTTTTTTAATTTTAAGTTCAACATCTTTAATTCATCGTATTTTTTGTTTCGCTACTTGGACGCTCATGGATTTCTTTTTTTTAACTTCCTTCTTTTTAATTTGTGTCGATTTGTTTTTTAATACTCGAGTATAAAACTTTATCTTTATACATTACACCATTACGAGAAAAAAGGTCTTTGCAATTTCAAAATTTTTAAAAAAATTTCTTAGTAAAAAAAGGTCTTGTACGACTTTTTTTAAATAGTAAATGATAAAACTAATCTTTTTACAGTATCATTATTTTAATTTTCAGTTTTTTTTTTCTTCTAATTTTGTACAGATTAGAAAGAATTTCTGGTAGCTTTTATACCGTGATTCTTCATTCCGTTGTATTATTACTGTGTTTTAAAATTATAAATTTTATTCGATTTTAGAAAAAAAGTATATATATGTAAATTACGTTACTGAAAAGTTATTTCTATTTGCAAAATCTACGCAAACGGGATGCTGAGTTTCTGTTTAATTTCATATGAATAAAAGCTTTCTGCGTCAATTTTGAAAACAATTTCATATTCTGTTAAAAAATCACTCATTTCCTTAATTTCCGTGATATTTACATCTTTTCCATCAGATACCGAAATCTTTAAATTGCCCTGATAAAAAAAGAGCTTAAATTTGTTTCAACTTACACATATTTGTTCAAATTTTCGGTTAACTTGGATCGTCTTTTCAATAGGTAGCTTTTCGCACAGTTGTACAACAAAAAGTTCACAAGTGCAGCCGCCAATACGTCCGGTAATCAGATAAATCTTGTTTGCTATTGGAGAAACATGAAAATTTTTTTCATTGTTATCCCTTACCCATTTCATGATGGCCCAAATTGCTTGACATTCTGCGGTTTGGCATTGGTTGACACTAAGATTAACCGTATTATTATGACGAAACAAGTTTTGTAATTGGTTTGTGGGTAATGCATTCGCGTCGGCTACAATAATCTTAACAGGATTAAGGTTGCCTAAAATATTTTCCTTTGTTGCTGCAGCTTTTGAAATAGTTTTTTGTTGGCAATATTCATATCCATTTTTGGTGTATTTGAGATGAGCAATGCCATAAATATTTCCACGTGTCGTTATTAAAAGAATTTCATCACCGATTTTGGCAAAAAAATTTGATGCAACTAACAGAGTTGTCGGAAGTAACTCAGTCGCAAAAGTAAAAAAATGTTGCACTTTTGATTTTATTAATTTTTCACGAACGGATATGCAAAACTCATAATTACTGGAATATCCATGGTGTTTGTAACAAAAAACATCGAGAACGACAAGCTGGATCTTTTTTGGAAAAAGTTCTGGAATTTTTTCAAGAAATTCTTTGCCGCTTAAAAATGTTATTGCTTCACCATTTTGTTGTTGGGTTTCGGTTGAAATATATATTAAAAAAAGTTTTTCATTGCTAACATAAATTTTGACAAAAAAATCGCATTCGGTATTTGCAGGCATTAAATGTAAAAAGATTAGCTGCTATTTATCCAAATAGTCACACGTTTAAAGAAGATGAAAAAGATTTCGACTAAGACTGAAAGCAGATTGACGGAAAATAAACAATATCCCTGCCTCCTAATTTATTAAAAATATAAAACTAGAGAAACTAAAAAAGTGCAAAAGAGGTCTTTTTCAAAAAGAAGAAAATTTGTCTTTTAAAAATTCTGTGCTTGTAACGGTCCTCATTTCTTTTTTTACATGTAAAAGGAAAATCGAAGAAAAAAGAAGAACAAGCCAAACATAAAATACGATTTTATTCAAGGGTTTAAAAAAAGACAAATAGAATTTTCTGTTTTTCGTCGATTTTATTTTCATCTTTCTTGCTATCATTCCTTTTCTTTTTGTTATATATTGTCCATGAATGTGTATAAGAATCTGTTAGATTGTCTTTTCTATCATGATAACAAAAAAAGAAAAAATGTTCAATAAAAAGTAAGTTGTCGTCCCGGATAAAAAAAAGCAAAGGTTTGAAATTTATTTCCTGTTTTTTTTTTAAAAAGCAAAGCTATAAAATGTCGTAAAAACCGTTTGAGATTTGTTTTTTCGTATCGTCAAATGCTTTCTTATCCAAACAAAAAAAAATTATCTTTATTTTCATAATTTGATGCTTGTGAAGGATAATAAACAAAAAAAAGTTTCACTTGAGCATTATAAAAACAAAAAAAAAACCACAAGACATTAATGATTTTTGAAATCCATCTCTGAAAAATTCTTTCCAAGCTTACACATCTGCTCACTCGAATCCGTCTTAAAATGTCCAGTGTAATCATTAAAATCTATGGTGTCAGTTCTTCTTCCAGTGTGTGTAATCAAATTCTGTGTTTCCTTCACACACATAGAGATGAGCGAATAGTCAGTAATAATAAAAAAATGCTTTCTAAAAAAACAATTTTTAATGTCTTTCTTTACACTTTTCTAAATATTTACACGTCCATTATGTCACATCGATAGGAAAGAACTTTTATGACAGGGAATTTGGAGGCATTTTTTAGCATTTCGTCCACCCTTTCTGCTAAAACATTATCAAATCCACAATAAGGGTAGCAAAAAACCCCATCAGTACACCGAAGACGGTAACATAATTCTGTGTTTGAGCATTTTGATTTGAGCGATCGTAGGATTTGTAGAACTGGCCTCCGGTCTGCTGTATTACAATTTGTTGTGAATTCCTACAACGACACATTTATAAAAAAACGAAAAATAGATGAAAAACATATTTGAAAAAAGTTGTTCGAGAGCAAACTTTCTTCTTCCATTGCAATAATTTCTACTTTGCCGATTAAAAACAACACGGAGCTTTTCTTGCATATGCTGTAAGTTTCAATTGCAAACAAAAATCTATTTTAAATTTATTTCAACGAATATACAAAATTTTCTTTCAAAAATTGAATAATGAAATATAACCGTCCTAACATCTTCGTTTAAATGAAAAGGGGCGTAGACGTTTCTACGTTTTGCCAAAGTAAAAAATTGTTTCAAAGAAGTCTTCTAATTCCTCAAACCCTCTTTGTTAGGTTCAAAGTACAAGAAAGAAATAAAAAAGAAATATTTTTTATTTTAGTTTAAGATCCCCGAATGGTATATTTATTAAAAAAACACATGTGTATTTTTTTCATAAAAAACACAAATATTATCACTGTGATTCATAGCAAATATTATATAAAAATAACGTGAGATATTTTATTTAGCCTTTGAGTAAACAATAATAGTTTTTTTCGATTGAAGTTTCAAAATCTTCCTGTATAAAAAGATACAAATTATACCTACTTTTAAATCCTAAGAGATTGTTTTATGGATAATTTATTCGCAATTCTTTATTTCTCAACGAAAAAGACTATTATTTTTTACTGTTTTTTTGTTATTCTTTTTTATCTCTTTACATTATTTTTGTTATTTTTCGAAACAAATTTGTTGTTAACGGCTCATAAAAAATTAAATCGCTTTTAAAAATTTTTTTGAAGATATAAAAAAGACAAATTTCTTTTTTGATGGCCTATAAAAATTGAAATGACTAATCCATTCCTTTTATGGAACACATTTTAACGTCTTTTTTACGATCTAATTAAGATGAAATCTTGCCTTGTAGCAAGAGTATTCAAAATTGTCTTTAAATATTTGCATCGAAAGAGGGCAAAGAAAAATAAAAACAATTCATCTTTGTCTGAAAGAACGTTTTGTGTGAAAAAGATTTTTATTCACTTTATTTATTTTTTGCATTTCTTTTAATTTTACAATTTTGGATGCAAAATTGTTAAAAAAATTGTTCCATTATGATGTCTTTCAGACGGCGATTGAATATTGTTATGGTTTTGAAGTAAACATAGAAGTTATGAGTTATCAAATTGGTTAAGTATTATCAGATGAAAGAACTAAAAGTAAGGAATTTTCTAACATCATATCTACTTTATGATTTTTGTTGATTTTGTAGAGAATGGTTAAAAATAGAATTGAGAAAGAGATAAATTCCGATTCTATAGTGATTATTGCCGATGTTGCATAAAAAACATAATTGCGCATCGCTTCTTGAACGTTGTTTGTGGTATAAAAATATAAAACATCTCCCTTTGAAAGGCATACACTGAATTTTGGAGATTTAAACAACGATCTCAGAGAAAGGTTTCTTGAAGCTCTCCTTCATGTAGCTGAGGATATCGAATTAGACGAAGAAACATGTGAATGCACTGATGGTATAAAAGTACGATACTTATGATACAATGTGGATCAATTTTCCGCTGACATGAAACAACTTTTTTGTCCACAGTTATGTGATTTCAGAGATCTTATCTATATTTTTCCTCATTTTAAATAATATTTATATCATTGTTTGTTTTCTTTTTCTTTTTTAATGTTACAAAAATTTTAAAATTTTGATTCATAAAAGTGAACTCGTTTGAAAAAGCAATGTTTTTTTAATACTTTTATCTGTTTATTGTTCCCACTGTCGACGAGTCGTTTCTTTAATAGTCTCGAATTTCATTCCAATTTTTGATTTTTGACTAAAATGGTCAACAAGAAAAAACATTTTCTCATTTAATAACTTTTAAATTTTA
>CABFKO010021747.1:23078-36779 GCA_901766855.1 Panagrolaimus sp. ES5
ATTCTGAAGCTTCAACTTCAAAAACTCCTGATACACCTAAAATTCGTTATCGTATGCGTCGATCTCTTTCAGTACCTTTTGTTAATAAAAGTCATGCAAGTCCAACAAGCGACGATGGAAATCAACATAAAGATACTCCTTGTTATTCTCCACCACGACCAAATAAAACGGGCATGAATAGAATTGAAAATCGTGCCCATGTATTTGAACGTAAACGTATATTTACAAAAGTTATGTGTTATATTTGTTCTTCAAATATTCGTTTTGGAAGTGAAGCTGTAAAATGTCAAAGTATGTTTTTTGAGTAATTACTTTTATCAGAACCGTTTTTCTCAAAAGCATTCTTTATTTGTATTTTTTAGTTTGCAAATTATCATGCCATCAACATTGTTCTCGTAGAGCTCCTGTTCCATGTATTCCTTGGGCTTCACCTCCAAAAGCAACAAATGGTCGTCTTCGTTTGGGTGATTATTGTGCAAGTAGTGTTGTACCAAAGTTACCACATTTAATTATTCGTTGTGTACAATACTTAAATACTCAAAAATATAGTCGTGGTCTTTATACAAATTATAAGTATGTTTATCCTTTTGTACTTGGTTTCTATAATCAGAGAATTAAATTTAGTTACTCCACTGAAGCTGACTTCTTATTAAAACTTGTTCAAGAAAAAATACCACCTGAACTGAATAGTTATGGTCCTCAAGCAACTGCACATTGTGTTATCAAGTTTTTATCTGATATTCGTGTTAGTGTTTTTCTTTCAAATTACTTGAACCTGCATTCTATTTATTTTTCAGGAATCACTTATCCCTGAATCATCATTTAAAGAATTTTCTGATGCTGCTAAAGTAGCTGATAATTTTGATATGGAAACCGTCATTGCAGAACTTCCAATTGTTCATAAAAATACGCTCGCATATCTTGTTATTCATTGGAAATTATTGATTGATGAAAGTGCTGTTAATGGATTGACTGAAGATGTACTTGCTCGTGCTCTTATTCCTGTAATTATGCGTGGAACAGAAACAAATCTTGATCCATATTTACCTATTATTCCTCGTCTTCTTTCTCTATCGATTGCTTACTGGGAAGGCGTTGTAGAAGAGGGTATCAAATTCTTTGTTAACACTCCTGTTTCGCGCTCATCGTCAAAGGTATAATATCTTGTCTTTTTTCTATTACAAAAAGTTTTTTTTTAGAAAATGAAGGTTGATCTTTCTCGTTCAATTACTGTAGCCAAGTTACAACAAACTGGAAGTATTCGTCGTTTTTAAATCATTTTTTGTATTGTTATTTGTTTTTTTATATCTCAATAAAGTATTTGTTACAATTTTCAAAGTTTTGAAATATATTTGCCTTTTGCTCCGTTATTGGTTACCGAAACTTTTTCACTCTTTTGCAGAAAAATCGTAAAATAAGTTTGCACTTTACCAAAAACCTTTATTTGGAATCGTTAGTTGAGCCCTAGATAATTCAGGGGTTCCATGTCATCGGAGTAACATTCATCTTTCTCTCTTCTGAACCTTCTTTTTATCAACAATTATTATGTAGATTTTCCTATTTTCTTTGTTTGATTCAAAAAAGTGTAATGTATATCCATTTAAATCACAAAATAGTGTTGTGCATTCAATTTTGATATGACTCCGGTTGTGACTTCGAATCCATAGTCAAGGTCACTGGAGTAAGGATGGACAAGGGCCTAAATTTTAGGCCTCGGACCGGCCCTCGAAAATTTCAAAGGCTCGGCCCTGGCCCTTGAAAAAATTTTAAAAGCCCGAATCTGGCCTTTGGACCTTCAATTTTTCATGATTTTGCCTTGGTACCCCCTGTGATACTTTTTCGTAAATGTCTGAAATTAAAGCCCTGACTCGGCCTTAGCCCTTTTGCATTTTTCAAGCCTGGGCTTTCAAAAATCCCCAGGCCCATGTTCATCCTTACACTGGAGTCGACACCTAGTTCAGAGTCGCAACATCAGTGTCACCAAAAGATTTTCTGTTTTTAAATCCGTAATTTTTGTCTTTCTGAAATTGCTCAATATTTTTTAAAAGATGAAGCATTTATAAAATGCTTCATTGTTTCTAAAAAATCTTTCTTGAGGCGATAAAATACAAAAAATGTTTTTACTGATATAAAAAACCCCCACAAATAACGTGTAATATTGCCGCTGTCTTTGTTTAACGTTCGCCTTTTTTTTTCTCCACAACGTTACGCACTACCTTTTTTTTGTATTTTTTCGTTAAAGTTAACTTTGCATAAAATCTTTGTTTTTTTTTCAGCAATATTATTTTAAATATCTCATATCAAGTTTTAGCGCTTCTAATTGAGTTTTTTTTGTGTGATAAACTCTTTTTATGTTGCTGTTCACCTTTTTACAGAAAATAAGTCTGTATATTTTTACTAAAGCTCAATCTCAACGAAACGTTCTCGTTTTTTTTGTATTCGAGACATTGTAATTTTATGCATAAAATTAATTGTTTTTTCGTTTCAATTTTCTCTCTTTTTTTATCACATCGTGATTTTTGTCTTTTCATCAATCTTTGATACGTGTTTTTTTTTTCTGTTGGTTTTTGCTTTTCATTGCTACAATACATACCATTTAACTTATTATTTTTAGCATACTGTATGGCTCCACCTGTGTCTAAAAGAATTTGTACTCCAGAATCTGAAGATATTGGACAACAATTTATTGACACATGGAGTCATTACATATCGCTTCTAAATAATAATACTGAAGCAGGTTGGTTTTTCTTTGAATTTTTGTCCTTGTTAAAAGCAGTACTTTCTTAGATGTTCTTCAACTGGTTGACCTTTTGGAAGAGGTTCGAAAGAAATGGCAACAAAGTGAAATTGAACTGAGTGATACTCGAAAGACATTGGCTGAATGTGTAGCAGAACTTAATGAATACAAACGTCGATGGAAGCTACTACCTTCTCATTTTAAAGTATGTTTTCATAGTCTTTTTAAAAAGTTTAACTGTCATTTGGCTCAAAACTTGATTTTATTGCCAGAGTATTGTAACATAATTTGATCAACTTTAGATACTTTCTTCTCCACCGCTAGCTACACTTGATGAAGATGATGGTGATCAACATAATGGTGAAGAAAATATTCAACATAATGGTGAAGAAAATATTGATTCTGAAGCTTCAACTTCAAATCCTCCTGATACACCTAAAATTCATTATCGTATGCGTCGATCTGTTTCAGTACCTTTTGTAAATGAAAGTCATGCAAGTCCAACAAGCGATGATGGAAATCAACATAAAGATACTCCTTGTTATACTCCACCACGACCAAATAAAATGGGCATGGATAGAATTGAAAATCGTGTCCATGTATTTGAACGTATACGTATATTTACAAAAGTTATGTGTTATATTTGTTCTTCAAATATTCGTTTTGGAAGTGAAGCTGTAAAATGTCAAAGTATGTTTTTTGAGTAATTACTTTTATCAGAACCGTTTTTCTCAAAAGCATTCTTTATTTGTATTTTTTAGTTTGCAAATTATCATGCCATCAACATTGTTCTCGTAGAGCTCCTGTTCCATGTATTCCTTGGGCTTCACCTCCAAAAGCAACAAATGGTCGTCTTCGTTTGGGTGATTATTGTGCAAGTAGTGTTGTACCAAAGTTACCACATTTAATTATTCGTTGTGTACAATACTTAAATACTCAAAAATATAGTCGTGGTCTTTATACACATTATGAGTATGTTTTTTTTTCACACTCTTGTTATTAATAGTATCTTTATAGTCATCTTCCTGAAGATGATCTTTTATTTCAACTTCTTCATGCAAAATCACCACCTGATTTCAAAAGTTATGGTCCTGAAGCAGCTGCTTACTGTATTATAAAGTTTTTAACTAACATTCGTGTAAGTATTTTAGTTCTTTAGTGTTAGTGATGTTGTGAAATGATAACACATCTCTTATTTCTGCGGTTTCTAGGAATCACTTATCCCTGAATCATCCTTTAAAGAATTTTCTGATGCTGCTAAAGTAGCTGATAATTTTGATATGGAAACCGTCATTGCAGAACTTCCAATTGTTCATAAAAATACGCTCGCATATCTTGTTATTCATTGGAAATTATTGATTGATGAAAGTGCTGTTAATGGATTGACTGAAGATGTACTTGCTCGTGCTCTTATTCCTGTAATTATGCGTGGAACAGAAACAAATCTTGCTCTATATTTACCTATCTTTCCTCGTCTTCTTTCTTTATCAACTACTTATTGGGAAGATGTTGTTGAAGAAGGTGTTAAATTATATGCCAAAACACCTATTTCGCGTACATCTTCTAAGGTTTGATTGTTGTGACATTTTCTTGTCTAAGCTTCATTTGTTTTAGAAAGTCATGATAGATGTATCCCGTACAATTACTGTAGCAAAGTTGCAACAATCTGGATTTCGTCGTCGTTTATAAAGTGTTTTTGGTTGTTTGATTAAATAACATTTGTCTTTATGTTTAATAAAAACACATTTTATTCCTTGTATCTTTTATTTTTATTTTGAATTGATGCATGCTAAAATAAACACTGGCACAAAATATATATATATCATGTTGCACTTTGCAAGTTTATGTAAAACGGTTTTAAAATTGCAAATAATGCAACTTGGAGTAACCGATGCTAGGTTTATCAGTTTTTGGTATTTTATGCCGTTCATTCATAGTATGATATGCCGTATTTTCTACAGTTTAAACAAATTTCTTTTCAAAATAGAAAATTATGTTTTATTTTTTGAAATACGTTTTTATTTTATTCTATTTATCTTTAAAAAAATTGAGATTGTTTATTGCTTTTAATAAATTATTAATTTATAAGAAATTAGTTATTGAAATTTTTGACCAATTATTGCCGCAGTCTGAAGATATTTTGCAAATCATTGAAAATTCTCGAGATTGTGTCACCCATCCATCCGATCATGTTTGTCATTACGGGCGCTGCTATTTTTTTTTGTTGTCACGGTCACTTCTTGACCTAAATTATTTTTCCCCCCTTTCATGATATTCTTCCTTAGAGGTTCATAAA
The DNA here is from genome assembly GCA_901766855.1 of Panagrolaimus sp. ES5. Classification (NCBI taxonomy): domain Eukaryota; kingdom Metazoa; phylum Nematoda; class Chromadorea; order Rhabditida; family Panagrolaimidae; genus Panagrolaimus; species Panagrolaimus sp. ES5. The sequence continues at coordinate 28,112 of CABFKO010021747.1, forward strand.
TTTAAACGAATTTTTATAAAGCTTATGATTAACCAAAAATATTAAAATTGTTTTTTTTTGAAACATTTATTTAAAAAAAGATACAAACAAATTGATCAAACAAAATCTTTTTTTTCAATCCTTTTTTCTTTCTTAATTACATTGAATGTATCCTGTTTTACAGCCACTTTTTTTCTTGATATTCTTTTTTTCGTGCCTTTTTAAAAAGTTCTTTTTTTGATGAAATTTTGTTTTATAAATTCGGATAATATTCGTGGCGTTATTTTTAAGTTATACATCCATTTTCCCCCAGAGCAATAAAGCTGCTACGCGGATGACCTAAAGTGTCATGCCCTCAGCACTACTTTTCTTTTTGTCTTATCGGTGTTACAGATCTGAGTGAATACCTCACTATTTTTTCTATTTTTTGGAATGCGCCCGAAACTCCCGACAAATGGAGATTCTCCATTTTTGGCTATTATTGTTAAAATGCGTGTTAATAAAATAATTTATCCTCTCTCTTCCTCTTTAAGAATTCAAATTTTTATGTTTGCTTAGCATTTAAATTTTTTAAATTTTTAATCCGTATATCTCTCCCTTTAATTTTTGGATGAAGCTTTTTTTCCCTCTTATTATTCTTTGATTTTTCAATTTTTTTAACCCATCCATGAAAAATTATTTATTTTACATCTTCTTATTCTTTTCGTCTTTCATTTTATTCAAATGTAAAAAAATTTGGTTCCTAACACATGGCTCTCGAATAATGAAGGCCATTATAATAAAAAAAAGGAAGAAGAAAAGAAAATTTTCTGCGAGCCATTGTGTTGATCCTTGCCCGGGATTGACCGAACGCTCGCCTACTGTGTCGAAGCGTTCAAAATCAAAGAAAATATGAAAAAAAAGGGAAAATGAGAGAGAAAGAAGACAGGTATATAGTGGACATGCCAACAGTTTGATGACGGCAATGGAACATTGCGCGTGATGTTCCTCTTCCTTCCCTTTCCATTGTACAGGTCAACAGCAGGCAAAAATAAAAAGAAATGTAAAAAAATATATATATTCATGGGCTCTCGGTAGTGGTCATTTTTGATCGTCCTTCAAATAATATATTTATTTTTTTAAATCCATGAACATCAATGTGGTTTGATTCTTCCCCCCTTTTTTTTAATACATATATGACAAACATTCGTAATAATTAAACTTTTTTTAAAAAAAAGATTTTTTATCCATTAGAAAGTTTTCAACTTTTCTCAAACGATCCATTCGAAAATTTCCATGTCCTTGGTAATAATACCAATACTTTTTGTTATAACTTTCACTACATTCAGATTTTTATTATTTGTTACGGTCTTTTTTTCATGATATTTTTTAAAAGAATATTTATTTAGATAAAAATTTAATTACATAATTTTACCTTCTTTTTTTTATAGTTGCCACATAATAAATATTTTTTAACCCCAAAAAATGAGGTTAATCAACACGTTCGAGGTCATTTTATTTATTTTTTAAGCGAAACTGATCGGAGGGTGAAGACATCATCTTTTTATGGACATCCGTCCTGGCATCAATGGCTTTCTTCAACTTATTTTCTTCTTTCTTTCTTTTTTCTGAAATTATAACAAATACCACGCGTGTACAGGTGTCATTTTCGACTTTTACCTCTTAAATAATGATGATCGGAAAATTTTTTCATTGAAATTTTTTTGCTGCTATTCTTTATTTTTGCCGCGATTTTTCAACATTTACATTCGTGTGTCATTGCGCATCTATCTGTCATCACTGCATTTGTTGCTTGTAACGCAATAAATGCATGCCTGAGGCTTATTATTGTATTTCAGCATATGGTTGAGGAACATGAAAGAAAAAAGAGAGAGAGATGAATGAATGAAGAAGAAGAAAAAAATTGAAAGAAGAGAAAATCTGTTTCTTTTGTTGCGCATTCCAGCATTTCTAAGAAGCAACTTTTTAAGGAGGTGCTTTTTAACGTTCTCATTTTTCGACTTGTTTTTTTTTGTTCTTCCTCCCCATCACTTTTAATTTAATTTAAAATGAGGCAATTTTTATAACAAGCTTTTAGAATTCTACATATTGTTTTTTTTCTAAATGCGTTTTTAGTTACGGTCTTGTTTTTTTTTATGTTTCACTTTCATATACCATTTCCGTCACTTTATTTTATTGCTTTTTTAAAGCAACTTGTCATTGCTAGTTTTTTTGTTGGTGAAAACTTAAGAGGCGCCAATAGTAATCGAAGAACGACCTTCGGCATTGCTGTTCAACGATCCATTTTTGTCTTGTCTTCTTTTATACACGATCATTTTCCCAAAAAATGTACAAGCGAAAAAACCAATGAAAAAAAGGTACAAAAATGGAAAGCTGAGCTCTCCTCAATTCTTCTTTTTTTACTTTGATGCCATTGTAAAGTAAACTCTTCTTCCTCTCTCTTCCTCGTCTCTTACCTTTTTTTTCCGATCGTTTTTTTTGTATTTGTTTATTTACCTCAGTTATTGGAGATGTTCACGCCTTTGCCATTTTGCCGCATTGAAGTGAGGTCAATTGATGAGACCAAATTTATTTTCCCCTTCTCTTTTTTTTATTATTAAAACATAGTAAACCACAAAAATTTTAGCCCTAAAAGTTTCATTTTTCATTTCGTCTATCCATTTTTTCTCTCTCTCAACTAGTTTAAATACAATTTAAATCTATTATTTCAATAAAAGGCAACCAACTGAACTAATTGCATGTCTCCAATTGATAGAAGAAGGCATTAGACGGTCTTTTTTAGCTCCTTAAGGCTGAACCCATTTGATCGGTGAAATTCAAACCCCTGCCGACTTTTTCCTTTTTCTTTTTTTCCATTCCCTTCATTTTTTCACTTTTTTGGCGCGTTTGTATAAAATCTCATTTTTGTGTGTGAAATCTGAATAGCTGCCCTGCCTGTCTTTAAATTGCGTCGTCGATTCCCTATAATTTTCTGGAGGGGCCTTCTTTTGCCTCATCGTTTTCGATTTCATTCAAGCGACAGATGATTCCTTATAAATCGACATTCTTATTTTTTCCTCAATTTTGTAACAAAAAATATCCCTTTTTGCAAAAAGAAAATATATCTTCATTCCTACAAAAGGATATTGAAAAAAAAATTTAATCGGGCTATCGTTAAAAGTTATTCCCTTTTTTTCCAATGTCTTTTGGTAACCCTTTTCCTCGAGGCAAATTTAATCAACAGACTTTATTCATCAATGTAACATTCAAAAAAATAATATTTTTTATTTTAAAAAATGAAAGAGATGTTATTTTTTTTCTATAATAAATGAAGTAACTGGTTTGATCGGATTCGAATTTTTTTCCTTCCTTTTTTGTTATCTTAGAAAAATGACCATAAGCGAGAATGCGTGGCGAGTCAATCATAAAGCCTCATTTTTTTGTTTTATATAAAACTGTGATTAGTTCCTTCTTCATTTTTTTAGTTCGCGATTATATGACACATTCTTGGCGGCCGTCGGTGCCCCGACGGCGATCAGTTTTTAATTCAAGAATGTTGTATCAATTTTTACTTATCTTTGGCTTCATTTATGCCACATCAGGACTTTCGTCATTACAAAAATTTAATGATGAAGTTTTAAATGATGCTGAAAAATATCGACAATTACGATTAGAACATATGCGGCGTCATCGTCGGCAACAACCAAAAGAAGTTACCATTCAGGTGTGTTTTAAATTTATATAAATAAAAAATGATTTTGAGTATCTTTTATCCATTCACTTTTTTTGCCCAAATTTTTTTTTAAAAATTCAGTTATACATTAAAAATTGATTAAATTTTACGGTTATTTTGAATTGTTTTTATTGCAGTAGTTTTTTCAAAAAAAGCTTTTAAAAATTCAATGAGGTAAAATCAAGATTAATTCTGATGATAAGCCCAAAAAAGAGGGTGATTTTGACTAAATGACCGAGATTTCACATATTTGCGGCATTGTTTTTGTGCGCGATTATTTGGTGCTAAAGCATGCCTGCCTGCCCCTGATGCTTATCTAAAGATGTCAAATCTGCGACCTTATTTATCATCTCTTGAGAGAGAAAAAATTAAAGAGAGAAAAATATTTTATAAATGCAAAAAATTTCAAAACGGAAGAAAAAGAAGATGAAAGAAAAGTTTCATTTATTTTAGAAATAATTATCAATTAAAAGCTCCAAAAAAAGACAGGATAAAATGCAATTTTGTCAAATTAAAATTTGTAAAAAAACGAAATTTAGCAAAAAAAGAGAAAACTGTTTTAACAAAAAAAAGCCGGTTTAAAAATTTTAATTAAAAATTATTATATTTTGCAGGTGACAGCTCCATTGTTTTCAAGTCGATTATTTGATTATGGCTCGGATGCCGGAGATAAAGAACTTCCGGCTGGACTTGATGCAGGTCTTGAATTAAAGCTTCAAAATCCGCTTAGATTTAATGGAGATGAACATCAATCGGTTTATGTTTTAAGCAATGGTGGAATTGGATTTGATTATAATTCACGAAGTTATCGATCAAATGTTTTTTCAAAAGATGCTAATTCTATTCCACTTATTGCACCATTTTGGAATAGAAATGACCTCCGTAATGGAGGACATGTATGGTATCGTGAAATCACAGGTTTATATTTCAAAAAAATTATTTTAATTCTTGACCTTACTTTACTCTCTTTTTTTAATAGGTGGCCGAATTATTGAACGAGGCCAAAGTGAAATTCGTTACCAATATGACAAAACCGTAAAAGTTCTTTCGTGTTTACTTGTAACTTGGGAAAAGATGCAACCCCTTGGAAGTCAAATTCTTCCCGATGAAAATACAAATAGCTTCCAAGCTGCATTCTTTATGACAGCAAATCATACATATGCAAATTTCATTTACAGTAATATTGGATGGACTCAAGGTGCTGAAGCTGGTTTTAGTACAGGCCCAACAGGAAATGACTTTTCCCTTCCAACTTCTGGAACTGCAAATATTATGTATTTGGAAGAATATGGAAATACCGGAATTCCAGGGGAATGGATGTTTGAACTTCAACCACAACGAGTTGTTCGATGCAAGACTGGATTCAAAGGTGATACATGTGATGAAGGTTTGTATCTTGTACAAAAATGTAACTAAGCATTTATTAAAACATATCTCTTTAGTATGTGCACATGGAGAATATGGTGAAGATTGTGCACAATGTTGTCATTGTGCTGGGAAAGAAACTTGTAATGCCATTACTGGTCAATGTCCAAATGATACATGTGCAGAATGCTATTTTGGACCAACTTGCCGTTCAAGTAAACGCACATTTCTTTTAGTTTATCATAATTTTAAGGTTATCTTTTAAGAAACAAATGAATGTAATGAAAAGGATAAAAATTCTTGTGCAAGAAATGCAATTGGATATTTTGCAACAAATAAATGTGGTGAACAAGTGGCTGAATGTAATTGTCTTCAAGGTTATACTGGTGATGGAAGGGTTGAATGTGTTGGTAAGTATATTTTAGAAGATAATTGTTACAAGAAATATATTAATATTTGTTTAGATATTGATGAGTGTCAACAATCGGGTACTTGTCATGAAAATGCTATTTGTACAAATACACCTGGACATTTCTTCTGTGAATGTGCTGAAGGTTTTACAGGGGATGGTGTGACAGAATGTGTTGCATCATTCCTTTACCCCCATGAAGGACATGAAAAAATTAAACCAAATAGTAAAGCACTTTATAAATTTAAAAATCCACTTCTCATCTTTGGTGAATCTCGAGATCGTATTACTGTAGGTTTTTGAAAGAAAAAAACTTTTGTTCAAAAAAAATTTGTTGATTTTAGGTAACCTCAAATGGACTTATTATTGTGCAAGAAATGAATAAAGTTCGTCCAGATGATACTTTAGAAAGTATGAATATATTAGGGGTTGCACCATTCTTTGGACCAATTGATTTAAAAAGAAGTGGTCAAGTAACTATCGGAGATGTAACAAGCTCTGAAGTTCTTGCAAGAGCCTCACAACAAATTAATGAAAATCTTGAACAACCAAGTTTTATTGCAACAAATATTGTTACAATCACATACATGAATGTAAGCACACCACATTCAAGATCTCCAAATACTTTTCAAGCTGTTATTGTTGGAGGTCGAAGTAAACGGGGGGATGAACAAACTTATGTAATGCTTTTATACAAAAACTTAATATGGAGTGAAGGAGCAGAAGCTGGAATTATGACTGCTGAAAAATCTAATTCTATTCATTTACCAGGATCTGGTCGAGAAGGTATTGAACAATTGAGTCAATTAAGCAATGTAAAATCTCCTGGAATTTGGGTATATCGAATTGATCAAGATGTTGTATTCCCATGTATGCAGCTAGATCTTCAACCACCATATTGTGATGCTCAATCTCCAACTCTTGTAAATAATCCACATCTTTCACCATCAACTCCAAAACATAATCATATCTTTACTGATAATATTAAAGCTATCAATGAACACAGACAAGAAAATGAGCCATTTAGAAAAGAAACTGTTGCACCACTTCCAACAAATGCAATTCCAAATCCATTCACTTCTGGCGAAACTTTATCTCGGACTAAGCCATCCACACAACGTCAAAGTACTCAACATCGTCCAGTTGTTTCAATACATCCTGATGAATTTACAAATATACCTGATGATGCTTTTGAAACTCCAGGAGGTGCACCATTTGTTACAAATGTTCCAGAAATTTTCAAATCAGCTGAAAATCCATCTGTTCCTACTGAAGTTGAAGAGCCAATTGAACCATCTTCATTGCCACCTACACAACCTCGACCACCAACAGCTCCAATTCAAATTCCAGCATTTGTTGAAACAGCTGGGCCTTCATCTTCTGCTGATTCTCATGCTACTTCCTCAACAGCCGAAGATCATCAACAACAACAACAAAATAATGTAAAACCAGATCAACCACAAATTGATTTTGCAGATACTGAAGACAATAATGTTATTGAATTTCAGCATCCTATTCAAACTATTATTCCTTTCACCGTTCCAAGCGTTCGACCTTCTTCTAAAGTAATTTTGTTAAAAAGATGAACTCAAATGTAAAAAATATAATATTTTTAGGTGCCAGTTCCTGTGATAGTTGACCCTGTTCCAACACCCTCAAAACATTTCCCTATCACAAAAACTACGACAGAATCAACAGTTGACATTGAAAATTCAACTCCATTAAGAATTTTCCCAACAACTTCAAAAGCAACAACAAAACGTCCAAAAATTGTTATCGCAACAACACCAATTCCAACAACTGCCGATAATTCTAATGTTGAATACATTCCATATAATCCAAATGAAGTTCTTGAATCTAGTGCAACAACAAGTAATATTAATTTTAACAAAAATATTTTATTTAAATCAAAACTTTTAGAAACACCAATTTTCGTTATTACTTCGGTAATTGTTGTATGGTTGGTACTTTTAATTGTCATCACTGTTGGAGTATGCTGTAAAAGACGCCGGGAAAGAAATTATAATGCAACATTTGGACAAAATTACGGTATTCGACCTATTGCAACTGGATATGCAATGCGAAAAGGTTCCAAAGGCTTTGATGTATCGTATGAAGATCATATGGAAAAAGCAGCTCGGCTAAGCTCTGAAATGAACTCATATAATCCGGTAAGTTTTCCCTCCCAATATTAATCCAAAATTATCTCATTTGTTAGCTTATAATTTTTGTTTTTTCTTTGTTCGTTGCTTTTAACCATTTATCTATTTGTTTGTTATCTGTTGTAGCATGGTCGGATATCCCTTTATGGATCTTACTGGAATTTAGCAAATAACAGTTGTGGGACATTACCCCCGGCAATAACAACAAATGTTAGCGAAATTTTAACAGCTAGTGATCATAGTTCTCCGGTAACCTCTGCAACATCTGCTGCAAGCAGTAATACAAGTAACGGGCTAATTCCTAATGCTCATCCTAACAATTATAACATACCATCCCAGGTGGGAAATTAATGCTTTTATTTATATTTTCAAAAATTTAAAAACAATCTTAATAAATCTTCTAATACTAATTAAATAAATTCTTTTTTAGCGTTATTCTTATGGTGCTCGATATTAGAATGTTGTTATTTATTACATTTTGTTATTTCATAAATAATATCCCATTTTACATTCCAAAATTTAACGTTGATCACATATTTCATCGACAACCACTATTATTTTGTTTGTGTTTATTTTTCTTTTTACTTTTCTTCGTGCCATTTATACCGTAAACTCTATATTTTTTTTGCAATTTATTATATTAAAGAAAAACATTATTATTTTTGACAAAACTATTTTTTGCTCATTTTTTGCAACAAAATTTTTTATTTAATTTCTAACTAAATGAAAAACAAACAACAACAAGGATATGAGTGTTACTGGTACATAATCAAAAGATGACAAAGTATTTCCTGTGTTTTTTAACAAAAAATATCTTTTTTAATGATAGTATTCAAAAGTCTTTTTAATGAATCTTTTTTTTTATTTTTTAATAATCTGTAGTTTTTTTTTCAACTTCTACGTTGTCGACGTGCTCGTTTTCTGCGCGCTGTGCAGCATCTCGGGTTTTTCTCTTTTTTCTCTATTATGCCGCAACAATTTTTATGTTTTTCAATATTATTGTTTTTATGCAAATATTTTTGAAAAAATCAATAAAATATT